>JAODAL010039679.1:0-37741 GCA_025379985.1 Phyllomedusa bahiana
CCAAAATAACATCCTAGTAGTAGTAAGATGGCTCATCAGTGAAGTTGATACTTGGGGTCCACCAGTGGAGTTGATTCTGAGGGCCCACCAGTGTAGTTGATTCTTGGGGATAACTGGTATAGTATATTCATTAGGCCACAATCAAAGCTGATTCTTGGGGCCCACCAGTGGAGTTGATGCTTGGGGCCCACCAGTAGAGTTGATTATTGACAACCACCAGTGGAGATGATTCTTGGGGCCCACCAGTGGAGATGATTATTGGGGCCCACCAGTGGGGTTGATTCTTGGGGCCCACCTGGATTGATTTTGGGGCACCCAGGGGAGTAGATTCTTGGGGCCCACCAGTGGAGTGGATTCTTGGGGCCCACCGGTGGAGTGGATTCTTGGGGTCTAAAAATGGAGTTCTTGGGGCCCACCAGTGAAGTTGATTCTTGGGACCCACCAATAGAGTTGATTCTTGGTACACACCACTGGAGATGATTCTTGGGGCCCACCACTGGAGGTGAGTCTTGGGGCCAAAAAGTGGAGTTCTTGGGGCCCACCAGTGGAGTTGATTCTTGGGGCCCACCAGTAAAGTTGATTTTGGGGGCCCCCAATGAGTTGATTCTTGGCCCCCTCCACTGGAATGATTTTTGGGGCCCCCCACCGTTTAGTTTTGATTCTTGGCCCCCCGTGGAGATGTTTCTTTGGTCACCGTGGAGTTGATTCTTGGAGCCCACCAGTGAAGTTGATTTTTGGGGCTCACCAGATGAGTTGGTTCTTGAGACCCACCCTAGAACTACTCCGCATGCCTCTTGTCTTCTGCTTCTTTGTCCTTCTTCCTGCCATTCCTAGGGGCTCACAATGCCCAGTGGCCCTACTGATCCCCTGTGGGCTTGTCTGAGCCTGCTCCTCACGGTCCCACCACCATCATGGATGAACCCAGACTCAGAATATTTCACACCGAGAGCAGTCCACCAACCCGTGCACTGGAAATAGTATTTTTGCTAAAGATAAATGGAATCTTATCAGTCACAGGCACAGCTTCCCCTAAGAGGGGTATTTGCAATATTTTGTTTTGATGATCATTAGAGTTTAGATGTAGTTGACTGACTGGATGTAATTCTGCCATAGATTGGCTCCTGATTTAGTCTTGAACCCTCTGTTTAGAGGGAATATTGGTCCTGAGATTTCCTGCTAGGTAAAGGGCAGAGAGAGCTGTTTCATTCACAGTCTGGACACAGAATTGTTCACATGGCTGATGCAGAGATGGCAAACAACAGTGCAGATTTACATAAACAATATGAAATATGTAAAAGTTTGCTTTGTAACCCACTCCCAGTGTTTTTTTTAGACTTGTTGATTGGTTCCTGTTTTTTACATTTTACTTAAAGCCAGTTACTTCACTGTAAGGCTCTGTCTCCCCTGCAGTGGACAAAAAAGGACCTGAAAACGAATGACTAAAAACGTTCATGAAACTGAGTTTTCTGTCCACTGCCTGTCAAAAGCAGCTGAAAAAACGGCCGTTTTTTTTGGCGCATTTTTCGTTTTTGAAGCGTTTTTTTGAAGCGTCTTTGCTCTGCTTTTTAATATATGCACAAATTAAGCCATTGGATATAAACTACACCCTACAGGAGGAGTTAATATGTTAAGTAGCCACTTCCTTTAGATCACTGTAGCCATTGTGAGCACATTGTCCTTTGTGTGCTGCTGCTTTTTTTAAATTCTGCCCCAGATTCTTGCAAGCAAAATCCACAAAAACCCCATTATCTTTCCATACAGCAAGATAACTGTATTAGCATCAAACTCTGTAAAGAAAAGGATTTTAGCGCCAAAATTCCCCAAAAAACGCATTCATTGCGCCAAATTCCGTAAAAAAAAAAATATTTTTAGTGTCAGAAGCGAGATCAGTTTATTAGCGGCAAAAATTTTTAAAGATATTGAACTAAGCCCCCAAATCTGTCAAAAATGGATTCTGGGCCGAAATCCGTAAAAAATGTATTTATTTGCGTCAAAAGCTAGATCACTTTATGAGCGCCAAAAACTGTAAAGATACGGATTTTTGACCCAAAAGCCATAAAAAAAAAAGGATTCTGCGCCAATATCCGTTTAAAAAAAAATATTTTTGGCGTCAGAAGCGAGATAACGTTATTAGCGCCAAAATCAGTAAAAAAAAATTATTTTAGTGTCAAAAAACGGTAATAAAAAAAGGTATTTTTGCGCCCAAATCCGTTATAATAAAATAAAAAAAAACTTATTTTTGCGCGTCAAAGGCAAGGATAACGTTATTGCCGCTATAAAAATCTGTAAAAAAAAAATTATTTTAGAGTGCCAAAAAACGTAAAAATACTGATTTTTGCACCAAAATGCGTTATAAAAACCGATTTTTGCCGTCAGAAGCGTTGGGGGGGGGGGGAGATAACGGTTATTAGCGGCCAAAATCAGTGATAAAAATATTATTTTAGTTCAATAAAACGTAAAAAAAACGTATTTTTGCGCCACAATCCGTTTAAAAAATACGTATTTTTAGCGTCAGAGGCGAGGTGATAGCGTTATTGGCCTAAAATCTGTAAAAAAAAATTATTTAGTGCCAAAAAAACAGGTAAAAAACTGTTTTTCGCGCCAAAATGAGTAAAAAAACGTATTTTGGCCGTCAGAAGCGAGATAACGTTATTTGCGCCAAAATCAGTACAAAAAAATTATTTTAGTGTCAAACAAACGTAAAAAAACGTTTTTTGCGCCAAAATCGTTTAAAAAAAAAACTTATTTTTGAGCGTCAAAGGCAAGATAAAGTTATTGCCGCCTAAAATCTGTAAAAAAATTATTTTTAGTGCCAAAAAACGTTAATAAAAAACAGATTTTTGACCTAATGCGTAAAAA
The DNA here is from genome assembly GCA_025379985.1 of Phyllomedusa bahiana. Taxonomy (NCBI): domain Eukaryota; kingdom Metazoa; phylum Chordata; class Amphibia; order Anura; family Hylidae; genus Phyllomedusa; species Phyllomedusa bahiana. The sequence goes on from JAODAL010039679.1 coordinate 2,860, forward strand.
ACCGGATTTTCCGGTCAGAAGCGAGATAACGTTATTAGCGCCAAAATCAGTAAAAAAAATTTTTTAGTGCCAAAAAAACGTATAAAAAAACGTATTTTTTGCGCCACAATCCGTAAAAAATACGTATTTTTAGCGTCAGAGGACGAGCGGATAGCGTTAATTGGCGATAAAATCTGTAAAAAAAATTATTTTAGTGCCAAAAACGTTATAAAAAAAAAACTGAATTTTTGCGCCAAAATGGAGTAAAAAACGTATTTTGGGTTTACAGAAGCGAGTTTAAACCGTTATTAGCGCCAAAATCCGTTAAAAAAAATTATTTTAGTGTCAAAAACGTAAAAACGTATTTTTGCTTGGGCAGGCAAAATCTGTATAAAAAATTTATTTTTGGCATCAAAGGCGAAGGATAACGTTATTGCGCTAAAATCTGTAATAAAAAAAATTATTTTAGTGCCAAAAAACGTTAAACATAACTTATTTTTGCGCCAAAATGCGTAAAAATAGTATTTTGGCGTCAGAAGCGTAGATAACGTTATTAGCGCCAAAATTCAGTATATAAAAAAATATTTTAGTGTCAAAAAACGTAAAAAAAATTATTTTTGTGCCCAAATCCGTTAATAAACAAACCTTATTTTTGGCGTCAAGAGGCGAGATAAACGTTATTGGCCTAAAATTCTGTAAAAAAAATTTATTCTTTTAGAACCCATTTTAAAAAATTTTTTTTTTTTTTAGAACAAAAAACTGCCAAAAACGTAAAAAAAACATAATTTCAGGAGCCAAAATCCGTAAAAAAACGTATTTTCATCATCAGTAGCAAAAGATAAAAACTTTATTAGCACCAAAATATGTTTAGAAAAGGAGTTTAGCCATCAACAATCTGTAAAAACCAGATTTCTGACAGGCCAAAATCTGTAAATAACGTTATTTTTAGCGAAAAAAAAAATATGAATTGCGCAACAAAATCCTTAGCGACCAAGGCATTGATCATTGATCCACAAAAAGGTACTAAAAAAAGGAATCATCAGACACTAGTATGCAGATTTGATAATGAATAACCTATGTACACCCATATAGGTGGGACTTGGGTTCTCATGGGAGGGGTTTCATTGAAAAATTGCGGGCAAAAAAAGCGCCAAAAGACAGTTCCGGCGCTTTCCATAGACTCCTGTAGTAAATTTTCTGGCCCGGCTCTGGCGTTTTTTTTAGAGCATGTTGCTGAATACGACCGCAGGTGATAAAACGAGCAGAAAAAAGGCAGACTCAGTGTATACAGCAGAGGGTTTTACATTAGAGTATAGGGAGCATGATTACTGTCGTTTTTCAGTGTTTTTAGAAAACGAATAACGCTGAAAAAACGGCCGTTTTTCTGTGCAGTGTAGACAGAGCCTAAGCCATTTGAGCTATTTGTGGCTACCATTCAGCCATAGACTCTCCCATCTAGAACGTGTGGCCTCTTCTCGTCTGTGACCACACAACCGAGAAGAGCTCTAGTTCCGACCTCCAAGAAGAGCGCCGCTTTAATATACACAATTACAGCTCCTGAATATCCAGGTGCTCGTTTTGGTATTAGAGACCTTGAGACACAGTTTCCATTTCATTGACGCATTTTATTGACGATATCCATAAAATAAATCAATTTACAAAATTGCTCTTTCTATTGCAGGGACAACTGGAGGCAATGGAGATGTTTGTAAGTAGCATCCTTGTTGGCTGGGGAAGTGTCTGATGAGTTGTGTAGCTGTAGGACTATTATATTGTTATTATGGGGTGATGTTGATGGACTTTGTAAGTAGGGCGTATGGACCTTGGAAGGAGAGAGCCCAGCAGTGGCTGCTTCCATCCCCAGTCCTACAGGGTGCTGAGAATCTGCACAGAACTTCCCATATCTAGAGGAACTGCATTTTGGCTTAAAGGGGTTTTCTCGCTACGAAGATCATAGTTTAAAATAAGGGGACGAAAAATGCTAAGCATGTTCGCCTTTGGTTCCATAAGCAAATGCTATGGTTTAAAGCGGTTTGCCAAGGAAGTCAGTTTTTTTCTTACCTGTTATTCTGATCCGGAGACAAACATTAAGCCGCATGCTGAGTCTATGGGGGGAGAGGGAGGGAGTGCTGAGCAGAGACAAGCATTGCCAGGGAGCGTCTACAATGTGTACACAAATAATTACATTAGAACCAGTGGATTTTCTATACAAAAGACAGGATATTTCTCCCCAGCCCCTTGCATGCGCCTTCATGCAGACAACAAGAAGTGCAGACAACGCAAGCGCGGCCAGATCAGCTCCTGGTCTTGTCTAATGTAAACTTTGAGGTAACTAAGGGCATGTAAAAAAAAATAAAAAAATAAAACAAAAATAAAAAGAAAAAAAAAAAAAAAAAAAAAAAAGTTGGGCATGTAGCTCTCAGAGGCACTTCACTTTTTGTAAATACATATATTTAGAAAAGTGATTAAATACCCATTTTGGAGGATCCACGTCAACATTACATTGTGTGCAAAAACCCTTAAGAGAACGGCTGTTTCATTAGTGCTTAGTAACGAAGTTTGAGCCCAGGTCGGGTTACGGCCAGCTCCTGCCAAGTCGTGATTGGGAACGTGCGTCTGACGGAGATACTGGGAAGGGGTCAAGAGAGAGAGAGGTTGAGAAAGAGATTCACTGACAGCAATCAGAGGTGGTGCGACCTAGTGTGCGGAGGGAGGGGTTACACTAAAAACAAACAGATGTGCTGCGACAAAGTGAGCAGAGGGTAGGATTCACTGACAGCTTTACTGAGGTGCTGCGACGTTGTGTGGCGGGGGGGGATTCACTGTCAGCATAGAGGTGCGTGCGACGTATGTGTGCTCGGGGGGCGATTCACTGACAGCAATCAGAGGTGCGGCGACGTCGGGTGCAGGAGGGGAGGGTTCACTGACAGCAATCAGATGTGGTGCAATGTAGTGTGCGGGGGCATAGGGTGGAGATATCAATGACAGCAATCAGAGGTGGTTCGACGTAGTGTGCGGGGGGGGATTAACTGACAGCAATCAGAGGTGCTGCAACGTACGTGTGCGGGGGGATTCATGACAGCAATCAGAGGTGGGTGGTGCGACGTAGTGTGCAGGGGGGATTCACTGACAGCATTCAGGTGGTGCGACGTATTGTGCGGGGGGGTGGATTCACTGACAGCAATCAGAGGTGGTGCGACGTAGTGTGCGGGGGGGGATTCATTGACAGCAATCAGAGGTGCTGCGACGTAGTGTGTGGGGGGGGATTCACTGACAGCAATCAGAGGTGGTGTGACGTAGTGTGCGGGGGGGGGGGGATTCACTGCCAGCAATCAGAGGTGGTGTGATGTAGTGTGCGGGGGGAGGGGCAGGGTGTGATTCACTGACAACGATCAGAGGTGGTGCGACATAGTGGTGTTGTTGGGCGGGGAAGTGAGATTCTCTGTGCAATCAGAGGGTACTGCAGCAGCGAGAGAGAGATATGTGCATTGACCATGTAAACACAAAACTAGATAATAGCATCTGTTTTGTTCTGCAGATCTGTAAAGGTCAGAGGTGTAATAATCTGCATGATATATCACTATGTGTGAGAAAAATCGTGAATCGCGATAGCCGTGAATGTCAAATGCCCATTCTAATTACAAAGTATGTAGAGAGTGAGAAATTTTGTGTCCTAGGAGTTACACTTAGCACTTGTCAACTTCCAATGATTGCAATAACAACTGAGAAACCTATCCCTTCCACCTCAGTGACACAGTTGGGGCCGTGTCTGCAGAGAGAGAAGATAAGCCCTGGTGGGGAGGAGAAACACGCCCCTCCATTTCACAAGCTCCCTTTAGCAAACAGTATAAACGGCTGCCAAATGCTGAAACGAGAAAACCCCTTTAATGGTGGGGAATGGGCTCACTGGTGGGGAAGCGATGGGCAAAATGTAAACACTAAGCATCAGAGGGGTAGACAGACAAAACTTGCAAACTTTTTTTTAGGAGTCTTCAAGAAACGTTAAGGTTAATGCACTTTAAGGTTAGAGCACTTTGGGGGTGTTTCTAGGTAGTTGGGGTGGGTCTAAAATCTCTCAAATTCATCATTTAAAGGGTTGGCACATATGAGCTTGGCTTTTCTTCACCCAGGGCAACAATGCAATTGCTTTTTCTACCATTGTATCTGAAGTTTATTAGCACTTCCCTCACCTGCCCCTTTCAGCTACTCCCCTGCCAAGTCTCTCTGTTGGGGCTGGCAAAACTCTGTCTGCCCTTTGAATTTGGGTTGACGCTAAATTTAACCTGAATTCAAGCAATTTGATTTAGGCAGGACTGAATCGAATTTTGATGGACATCTCTAAAAACATGAATCCAACCATAGCCCTAACCATGAGCTGGAGTTAGACTTCTTCTGGGATTTTACCCATTGACATACACTTTCCAGCGGGTTGTGATATAGAACTGGGATCGCTGCCGAAGTGGGAGTCAAATAGGGTTAAGAGTTCACCCTTAAAGCCCTGTAAAAAAAAAAACAAAAAAAAACCCCTTGAATTTAGGATAAGGGTTACAGTTAGGGTTATTCAAGTAATGGGAAAGACGCTAAGACTCTGCAGCACCACCTATCAAATGTAACGCTCCTCAGTTCATCTCTAGCTCACTGAGTCTTGCAATGTGGTTGGGATTAAAGCCAACTAGATATTCATCTGCAGAAAGCTGTTTTTGATTGTTTTGGGTTTTTTGTGGGGGGGGGGGGGAGAAGATGGCCTGTCATCATTACAGAGTAAAGCACTGATTAGCTAGGTGAAAGGCTCTATTAGGGATTTGAGGAACGCTACATCCAATAGCTGGCGCTGCAGTGTCCTATGAGCTTTTTAGAATATATTTAAATTTCAGTGAAGCAACTAATGTCACGACACACCTACATGGTGCCTCCTCCTAATCAGGAACGTTACCCCTTTTGAGCTTTGGAAGTGAATGTAAATACCCTTTGTAGCTCACAGAGCATTGTATCCACTTCTCAGCTGAGAGCAGGAAATAGCCCGTTCAATGTTTCAGTTGGAGTCCCGGCCTGTTTAGCACACAGAGCATTGTCTCAGACTGGATACATTTGTACCACTTCTGAGCTTGATGAAGCAGGACCTGCTATGTACAATGTATCCAGTCTGGAGTCTAGGCTGTTTAGCTCACAGAGCATTGTCTAGACTGGATACAATTGTACCCACTTCTCAGCTGAGCAGGGACGAGTTTGTACAATGTATCAGTCTGGAGTCCAGGCTGTTTAGCTCACAGAGCACTGTCCAGACTGGATACAATTATATCCATTTCTAAACTGAGAGTAAGGCCAGCTATGTATCTGTCTGGAGTCCAAACTATTTAGCTCAGAGAGCATTGCCTGGACTGGGTACAGTTGTTTTCATTTCTTAGCTAATCACATTCACATTGTAAGGCTCAGTGAGTTGGATGTGAATTGAAGAACGCTATATCCAATAGGAGGCTCAGCAGAGCCCTTGCTCATTTCCCATGAGCCTTTTTGAATATAATTTTCAGCAGAGCAAGTAATGGTGTATAAGTATCCAAACATCTACATGGTGCCTCTTCCTAATCAGAAATGTTACCCATTTTGAGCCCTGTCAGTGAACAAAATGCCCTTCGTAGCTCACAGAGTGTTGCTTAGACTGAATACAATTACATCCACTTTTCTTCTGAGAGCAGCACTAGCTATGTACAATGTATTAATCTGGAGTCCAAGCAGTTTATCTCACAGAGCATTGTCTAGACTGCATACAGTTATATCCACTTCTCAGCTGAGAGCAGCACTAGCTATGTACAATGTATTAATCTGGAGTCCAAGCAGTTTATCTCACAGAGCATTGTCTAGACTGGATACGGTTGTGTCTACTATTCAGCTGAGAGAAGGACTAGCCATGTACAATGTATAAGTTTGGAGTCCACATTGTTTAGCTCACAGAGCATTGTCTAGACCAGGGGTCCCCCACTCCAGTCCTCAAGGCCCACCAACAGGTCATGTTTTCTGGCTTTCCTTAACATTGCACAGGTGATTTAATTATTGTCAGTGCATTCTGTGGGCTATCCTGAAAACATGACCTGTTGGTGGCCTTGAGAGACTGGGTTGAGCGGAAAACACTGGTCTAGACTGAATTCAATTGTATCCACTTCTCTGCTGAGAGCAGGACTAGCTATGTATAATATATCAGTCTGGAGTCCAGGCTGTTTAGCTCGCAGAGCATTGTCTATAGTGGATACAATTGTATCTACTTTTCAGTTGAGACCAGGTATAGCTATGTACAATGTATCAGTCTAGAGGCCAGGCTGTTTAGCTCACAGAGCATTGTCTAGACTGTAAACAATTGTATCCATTTCACATCTAATCCCATTCACATCGAAAGGCTCAGTGAGTTGGCTGTGAATTGAGGAATGCTACATCCAATAGGAAGCTCAGCAGAGCCCTAGCTCATTTCCCATGAGCCTTTTCTTATATTTAAATTTCAATGGAGTGACTAATGGTGCATAAGTCACCACAAACCTACATGGTGCCTCTTCTTAATGAGTTATGGCTAGGGATAGGGTGGGAACAAAATCTGGGTACGAGGGCACTACTCTGCACATCAATGAGGGGGGCACTTTTATCTTTGCTATGGGGCCCTCTCTCTTGTATGTACAACAATGCTTTTAGAATCTAAGAATGTAACAGATGGAATGCAGAGAATTCGACTTTCTCCTGTAATTAAAGAAGCCGTATCATTGAGTCACCGAGTTTCACACATGGAGACTGCATCAAAATGAACTAAAAATGTTCTGATGGTTTTTGCAGTATCATTGCCATCTGTCAGTCATGGACTTGAAGAAACAGCATGGTAACTCACTCACCGGTTGGCACGATATAACTTACGATGGGGGTGTCCTAACATTAGGCCAAATATACTGTATATTATAACTGCTTGATGGGTACCTGTCCAAACCCTGTGGGGTGATGAGGGTCTGCTAACGTGCTATACATATAAATCCCTTACCAAGATTCGTACAGTTACGTCAAGAGGTCTGTAAGGGGGAATGGAATTGGCTCACCCGCCATAGGCAAGATGGAGAGCCATTAGTGTTCACCATTCTGCAATATATTACTATTGCAAAACAGTATACAAGAGATCGAGCCCCCTCAGTGGTCAAGTACCCTAGAGGGACTAAAAGTTAGCAACTGGGATAGGAGACCGCTCCAAATGAAGGCCTCCAGAGCTGCCATGTTACTACTCCTGCTACCCCCGCCATATGCAGGATGTAGTAGAAGAGCCATCTTTCTGAACGTAACCTCTGACACAAGTGTGAAGAGTGCCTCACATGGCAAGGGGGAGCCCCATTAAAGATTTTGAGATGGGGCTCAGGTGCTTCCATTCACGGAATAAAGGATCTGCCTGCATCTTGCCAGTTGGGTTTGGCCCACCAGACATATAATGGGTAGCTTTACTGAAAGTTGGTTGCCATAGGGCTAATAGTATTTTTCAAAAATTCACTGCTTAACAGGATAAATCAGATCTGTTCAGTTGCAAACACAAAAAAAATATTTTTTATATGTAATATATCCAACACACAAAGGTTCTCAAAGGTGTGAGATCTTTTTATAAATGATGGCGCCAAAACCCTTGGCGCCTCTGGGAAAAGCAGTGCAGACAAGTTGTACTATTTGGGGAAATAGTTTAAGTTCACTTATAAATTATTGCAGAATTTTTTTTTCATTTTTTTAAATATTTTTTTACACCATTCACATTTCACACTTGTCTCACTACAAGAATTGTTTTTTATGTTAAAGATCTTGCAAAAACAAGTCACTTTGCAATATGTGTCCATTAGCAGTGTCCTACCTATTTATAGATATCTCCTCTTGGATGGCCTGCATTAGACTCCTCAGGTTCACTATAGATAAAGCCCTGTTTCAATCTCTCCTGATAGAGCTGCCAGCGCTGGTTGCTATAGCTAATGACCTGTTCAATTCTCCTGATAGGCAGCCAGCACTGGTCGCTATTAGCTACAGACCTGTTTGAACCTCTCCTGAATTGGCTGCCAGGCACTGGTTGCTATAGCTACAAGACCTGATTCTAATCTCTCCTCGATATGGATGCCAGCAATGGTCCGCTATAGACTACAAGACCTGTTTTTCTCTCCTGATAGGCTGCCAGCACTGTTGCTACTAGCTACAGAACCTGGTTCAATCTCTCCTGATAGGCTGCCAGTGATGGGTTGCTATAGCTACAGACCTGTTTCAATCTCTCATGATAGGCTGCCAGCACTTGGTCGCTATAGCAACAGACTGTTTGATCTCTCCTGATAGGCTGCCAGAACTGGTTGATATAGCTAAGACATGTTCAATCTCTCCTGGATAGGCTTGCCAGTGATGGTTGCTATTAGCTACAGACTGTTCAATCTCTCCTGATAGGCTGCCTGACACTGGTTGCTATAGCTACAGACCTGGTTTCAATATCTCCTGATAAGGCTGCCAAGCTCTGGTGGCTATAGATACAGACCTGTTTGATCTCTCTGATTAGGCTGACAGCAACTGGTTGCTATAGCTTCAGACCTGGTAGAATCTCTCAATGATAGGCTGCCAGTGATGAGTTGCTTTAGCTACGACCTGGCTTCTACTGCAGCCTAGTGGAGGCCCAGTAAACACGCCCTGAATTCAAAGTGAAACCAAGTGAAAACAGGACTGCGGAGGTGAGTTGAACATCAATGTAGTGATGAGCACAACCCCTTTAATAACTTGTTATATTAATTCTACAGGTTATTACGGTCGTGTTTATTTTTTTGGGGTGTGTAATATAGGCACAATTATTTTTTACATATTTCTTATTAAATATTTATTTTTATTTTATTTATTTTTTTCTACACTTTTTATGTTTTTTACTTTTTTTTTTAAATCCCTGAAGGGAAAACTGTTTTAAATTTTTTTTTACACTTAGTAATGTATTAGCATATTCATATATGCTACCCTGTTTCCCCCGAATATAAGGGGACACCCCATGAAAATAAGACATGGAGTTTTTTAGTTATGGAAATTAGAGTTTTGGCTGCTTTTGCTGATGTTTGTGATGAAATCACTACATGTATATTAATACATGTTGATTGTTTGTTCAAACTAAATGTGAATTATGTGTTTCATAGTAAAATAAGATATCCCCTAAAAATAAGACTTAGATCGTCTTTAGGAGCAGAAATTAATATAAGTCCCCTGTCTTATTTTCGGAGGAGGAAACGGGGTAATACATTAAAATCTGTGTCAGTCTGATACAGGCAGTGATCAGTTCAGCACACATTGTGCCCTGATCACTGACTTGTTACACAGACAGCCCTGGGGCTACTCTAGGTCCCCAGGGCTGACTGTGCAGCCGTTCCCCAGGCTCTGTCGGGTCACCGGAGTCCTGATCACCCGACAGTGCAGGGGGAAAGCCCTTTGATTGCGCTGCGGTGACGAACTGCAGCAATCAAAGGGATAAATCACTGGGGAGCGGAGGTTTCCCCCACTCCCGGCGCTTGCAGAGACTGCACTGGGAACAGAGATGTGTAGTACAGCCCTGTTCTAAGCGCCGATATGGCACGGCAAACTCCGGTGTCTGCAGCGACACCAAAAGACGTCTGCAGACAAACAACCTGAAATGCCCGACGCCAAAAGACGGTGGGCGGTCATTAAAGGGTTAAAGTTCCTGATCTCCAATGCAAAATCTGTAATTGTCCCTCAAGTACCATGTCAATACTTGCCAACCCTTCCGTTTCCCCTGGGACGCTACTAAAAACCAGGACAGGGGATGGGGTTTATATAAGTGCCACATCTTGGGTAGATTTGGGACATTCCCATTTAATCAGGAGAGGAGAGGTTGGCAAGTATGACCATGTCCCATCTGTGATAACAATATTTTCTAATGGGACTTAGTCCCCCTTTGGCACCGAGGTTCTTCTCTTATCAGACAGATCGAAAGGAGTTGAGTTGCTTAATTAGGGCATTCCTTTTTTGTTGTTAAGGCTCCTTTCACACAGCGCAGTTTTGGTGCAGTTTTAACTGCGCTCCAATAACACTGCCTTTATTACCAGAAAGCTTCTTTAAGTTGTCATATATTGTTCAGCTAAAGGTGTTTCAAGTTATTGTCATCAATGGCTGTGTGTGATGTCCTTGTGGATACAAACAACACTAATTGATTACTCTCTTTCCAAACAGTTTAGAGAAGTGAAAGAAGCTTGCTGGTAATAAAGGTGCTTTCACACCCTTTTCACAAAAAAGCGATTTTTGCTGCGATTTTTGTGTAGCAATGTACAGCATTAATTGCTGTGCCTTCCTGCTAAAAAAACTCACTAAAAAAGGCATCAAAAACACACCAAAAACGCACTGTGTGAAAGCACCTTAAAGGCAGTTGGGGTGCTTTTCCAATTACACTGCCTTTATTACCAGCAAGCTTCTTATTCACTTCTCTAAATTGTTTGGAAAGGTGATTCAAGTAAGTAATCAAGTACTGTGTGTGACATCTTGTGGATCACAAACAACACTAATTGATGACTCACTTTCCAAACAGTTTAGAGAAGTGAATAAGAAGCTTGCTGGTAATAAAGGCACATAATTAGAGCACAGTTAAAACTGCACCAAAACTGCGCTGTGTGAAAACACCCTAAAAGGCCTGCTGAAAATAAGTTGATCAAAATGTTTCCTGCTGCTCGTATGCCCAGCAATCAGATGTCACCTATGGAGAGAGGAGGCAGCAATTATAATAATAACAATTCACCTGCAGCACTGCCACAGGAGTAATAAAGTATTAGGTGGTGATCATTACAATCAATGAGTTGTCTGTGTAACTCATGTGTGCCACATCCTCCATTACTGTTTGTATTTAGAGGCATAGAACCTGTACATAGCTGCGTAGCTACTCCTGCTGAGATGTGGATATTACTCTATCTAGTCCAGACAATGCTCTGTGAGCTAAACATCCTGGACTCCAAACTGACTCACTGTACATAGCTGGTTCTGGTCTCATCTGAGATGTGGAGATCATTATATAAAGCCCAGATGATGCTTTGGGAGCTAAACATCGTGGACTCTTGACTGATACATATCTTGTCCTGCTCTCAGCTGAGAAGTGGATACAGTTGTATCCAGTCTAGACAATGCTCTGTGAGCTAAAAAGCCTGGACTCCAGACTGATACATAGTAGACAGCTATTCCTCCTCTCATCTGAGAAGTGGATACAGTACAATTGTATCCAACCTAGACAATACTCTGTGAGCTAAACATTCCATACTCCAGATTAATACATTGTACATAACAAGTCCTGCTCTTAGCTGAAAAGTGGATATAGTTGTATCCAGTCTAGACAATGCTCTGTGAGTTAAAAACATCAGTACCTGCAGAAATCTTTCTTCTAGTTTGCTACAATGTATCCATCTGGAGTCTAAGCTGTTTAGCTCATAGAGCATTGTCTAGACTGGATATGATTGCTTTTTCTACAGAATGGCTGGACTATATCTACATTTCCCTATGGTGATAGCTGTGCTGGAAGTCCCATGGGGTTGTCACTGCTGACAATCAAATAACTGGAATTTTAACACATATTCTCATAGTTATCAACTTATCAATGTCATTTACTGTAAGTAAAAATATTAATATTCTTGTCTCTCCTTTTAGAAAGTGATCCTCAACAATTTACAGCCAGGAACATTGCACCGGGTTAGTGTTGGAGCTTATAGTTGGGCAGGAAAGGGAAGGGCCAGTATGCCAAGAGACGTATCGACTTTATCTCCAGGTAAGGGCCATTACTGTACTAATCATACCATACTGACTAGCTTACGTTAATTACTGATACACCTAACTGCCTCCTATGTAAAAACATATAACTACTATAATACTGCCCCTATGTACAAGAATATAACTGCTATAATACTGCCTCTATGTACATGAATTTAACTGCTATAATACTGCCCCTTTGTACAAGAGTATAAACTAACTATGTACAAGAATATAAACTAATATAATACTGCCCCTATGTACAAGAATATATAACTACTATAATACTGCCTTACATGTACAAGAATATGACTACTATAATACTGCCCCCTATGTACAAGAATATAACTACTATAATACTGCCTCTTGTACAGAATTAACTGCATATATGCCCTTTGTACAAGAGTATAACTACTATAATACTGCCCTCTATGTACAAGAACATAACTACTGTAATACTGCCCTCTATGTACAAGAATATAACTACTATAATACTGCACCCTATGTACAAGAATATAAATGCTATAATACTGCCCCTATGTACAAGAACATAACTACTGTAATACTGCCCTCTATGTACAAGAATATAACTACTATAATATTGCCCCTATGTACAAGAATATAACTGCTATAATACTGCCCCTATGTACATGAATATAACTGCTATAATATTGCCCTCTTTGTACAAGAATATAACTACTATAATACTGTTCCCTATGTACAAGAATATAACTGCTATAATACTGCCCTCTATGTACAAGCATATAACTACTATAATGCTGCCCCTATGTACAAGAATATAACTACTATAATACTGCCACTATGTACAATAATATAACTACTATAATACTGCCTATGTAAGCATATACACTATAATGCTGCCACTATGTACAAAGAATTACTTGCTAATACTGCCCTATTACAAGACATATAACTGATTATAATACTGCCTATGTACATGAATATAACTGCTATAATTACTGCCCTCTATGACAAGAATATTAAACTTACTATAATACTGTTCCCTATGTACAAGAATATACTTCTATAATACTGCCTATGTCAAGGATATACTACTATATACTGCCCTTATGTAAAGATATTACTACTATAATACTGTACTGCTCCCTATGTACAAGAATATAACTACTATAATACTGCTCCTATGTACAAGGATATAACTACTATAATACTGCTCCCTATGTACAAGGATATAACTACTATAATACTGCTCCTATGTACAAGAATATAACTACTATAATACTGCCCCCTATGTACAAGGATATAACTACAATAATAGTCCTTGTACAAGAATATAACTACTATATGCTGCTCTATGTACAAGAATATAACTACTATAATACTGCCCTCTATGTACAAGAATATAACTACTATAATACTGCTCCTATGTACAAGAATATAACTACTATAATACTGCCTATTATGTACAAGAATATAACTACTATAATACTGCCGCCTATGTACAAGAATATAACTACTATAATGCTGCTCCTATGTAACTGAATTATAACTACTATAATACTGCCCTATTACAAGGATATAACTACTATATAATGCCCCTAGTACAAGGATATAACTACTATAATGCTGCTCCTATGTACAGGAATATAACTACTATAATACTTCCCCTATGTACAAGAATATAACTACTATAATACTGCCCTATATACAAGTATACTACTATAATACTGCCCCTATGCACAAGAGTATAATATATCAATACTGCTCCATGTAATGAATATAACTATATAATACTGTCCTATGTACTGAATAATATATATACGTCCTTGTACAAGAATATAACTACTATAATACTGCCCCTATGTGCAAGAACATAACTACTATGATTGATGTAGCGGTGGCCACTATCCTGCAGGCTATTACATGGTATTGGGAGGACGGTATAATCCGCTCTGCAGTACACACACTAGTTACCAGTCCTGCTTAGAGATTGATTTTTGCTGTTGTTGTACTTTACAAATGAGCTGTGATGAATGTAATGAATCAATGCAGTAATCACTGACAAATCGAATCCCTGATCTGTCTCGGGGGACTCAGTGCGACTGGGTTAATGGTTACTTATTCATTTCAGATTCATAAATTACAACGTTTAGTCTCCTTTGTGCTGAAGAAGATGCAACTGACCCCTGTTTTCTTTTACAGATATGTGCAAGGTGCCTGATCCCCCTCTGCAGCCCCAGGTAGTTGTTGTGTCAGACGCGGAGGTGGCCATTTCATGGAAGCAAGGTGCCAGTCATGGCAGCTCCCCGATTATGTATTACTCAGTGGAATATAGAAGGTTAGTTTACCACACATATCTCTCTGCTGTCTTGTTACAGTGTGTCAGTGCAGCCTGCGGCCAGTGTCAGACTGAGTTGAATGGGGCCCACCAGTGGAGCTGATTCTTGGGGCCCACCAGTGGAGTTGATTCTTGGGGCCCACCAGTGGAGTTGATTCTTGTTGCCCACCAGTGGAGTTGATTCCTGAAGACCACCAGTGCAGCTGATTCTTTAGGTCCACCAGTGGAGTTGATTCTTGGGTCCCACCAGTGGAGTTGATGCTTGGGGCCCACCAGTAGAATTGATGCTTGGGTCCCACCAGTGGAGTTGATTCTTGGGGCCCACCAGTGGAGTTGATTCCTGAAGACCACCAGTGGAGCTGATTCTTTAGGTCCACCAGTGGAGTTGATTCATGGGGCCACATTGTGGAAATTGTTCTTGGCCCACTGTGGGTTGAATCTTGGAGCCCACCAGGGAAGTTCATTCTTGGGGCCCACCAGTGGAGTTGATTCCTGGGGCCCACCAGTGGAGTTGATTCTTGGGGCCCATTAGTGGAGTTGATTCTTGTAGCCACCAATGGAGTTGATTCTTGAGGCCTACCAGTGGAGTTGGGGTCCACCAGTGGAGTTGGGGTCCACCAGTGGAGTTGGGGTCCACCGTCAGCCACTTTACATACTGTACATGCCTCACATAAGTCTTGCACTCTTTCTTTCTGTCTCTCTTTCTCTGCCATTCTCCCATAAAAACAGCCCCTAGACTTGCCCTGCCATTATGCCCAGGTGCCCATCAGTGGTTTCTTCTGCTTCTCTGTGTGCCAGTCCAAGCCTGGCTGCAACAGTTAGATTTGTTATTTTCTTGGATAGCTGGCCAGCTACAGATATGGCCGTCATCAGAAGTGGAACATGTGAAACGTGCTCATGGGGGCCCCAGCTCAGTAGTGTGCCTTGGCAGATGTATTCGGATCTAGGGCAACTAAACAAAATCATAGCTACAACTCCGAAACCCATACAACAAGAGTAAAATACTCAGGGGTGTCTGCTACAATGGGATAACCCATAAGGAAAATTAAAATGAAGACCTCCTTTCTAGGTCCTTATTGGACAAACATTGACCAACAACCCTTTCCTGTCACTTTGTCAGTTGTTCATTTTGCATATTGGTCATCTTTAGAGGCGTAGCTTAAAGCTCTGGGGCCACCATGCCAAATCTGGTAGGGCACCGGGACTGGGACAAGATATTCTGGTGCTCTAGACGAGTAAGGCATATGGTGCCCTCCAATGGAAAATTCAGCCCACACCCTCTTCTCTGCGTGGAATTAAGTAGCGACCTAGGTGGTCACCTACCTCCCCCTACTCATCGTCCCCACCATGCAGGGCACTGTTTCACAGTGGTGAATGCATCTACTCCAAACCCTCAGAGGGGTCAGCGGCAGGAGCCTAGCAGGTATAGCCAGGTAATAAAAAACCTGGTTGAAAAAATTTAAAAAATTGTATAAAAAAAGAAATACATTTATGTAAATAAAATAAAAAGTAACAAAAATGTATTAAAATAAAATGTAGTGTAATTAAAGGGGATATTCCCATCTCGCACATTCATAGTATATCAAAGGGGGTAAAAATCAAAGTCAAAAGGGACCCATGTATGAATCCCCCCCGGGTCGAGGCCCCCGTTTTCCGCCATTTTTCCCGGCCCGGAATTGCCCCGGGTTTTTTATGTCGGGGGTGGGGGGCCCGTTTCCAAAACATATATGTAAAGTTTTGCCGCGCCTCCCCCAAAGGGTAAGGGGGGAAGTGGGGGGGCCCAATGGGCGCTTTTTGGGGCGGCGCCCTAAGCTTCGCGTCCGAAGGGAATTTTGCCCCTTCATACATGGGGGGTAAAAGTCCCCGGCCTCGCCGGTGTGGGGGGCCACAGTGCGGGGAACATGGGGCAGTGGGGGGGAAAACGGGCCCCGGAGAATCTGTTCCGGGCCGAGACAGGCTGGAGGGCAAAGAAATTCTTTCCCCACTTTTGGTCGGTGCGGGAGTTTTAAGCAAAAATCGCCTTTTAAAAAGGGTTTTCTACATTTTTTGGGTTTTTAAATCCTCCCGTTCCGAGGCGAAGTGAAGGGATCGGAAAACAGGGAAAAGGGGAAGCGGATCGAAGATGGGAAAACAAAAGGCTCGGCGCCCCCGCTGTGCAGCAGGGTTTTGATTCCCAAAAAAAAATTCCCCTTTTTTTTTAAAGGCGGAAAACAGGTTTCAAAAAGGAGGTGAATTTTAAAAAAATTACACTTTTTTTAAAAAAAAAATAAATTTCCCCCAAAACTCGAAAAACGGCAAAATATAAGTAATTATGATTTTTGGTAAATTGCCGGGAAAAAAACAGTAATTCAAATCCTAAAACCTATTACAAATTGGTGGCTTTAAAGGCCCAATCGGGAATGGAGCGACAAACCCCCCATTCTAGCCAAATGGAGGAGTTTTGGACCAACGGAATCCACGCGGGACAGTTCAAAAAATCCCAGTAAAAAGGCTGCAAAGAGTTTTGGGGCTGGCTAGCGGGGGGCTCCCCCTTAGTCGGCCCAATAAGAAAAAGGAAAGGGGACAAAGTCCCATTTTCCCTTGGGGGAAGTTTTGGACCAATCGGGAATAGGAGCGACAAATTTCCCTTTTAATCCTATGGAGGGGGTTTTGGACAATAAATTTTAAAAAGGCGGACTTTTAAAAAATACAGAAAAAAAGGGGAAGAAACGAGCTGATTGGTTAAAAGCAGGGGGGGGTTTGCCCAGTTTAAACCCAATCGGGAGCCCCGGAGTCTTTCTCATTGACGTTCTATGGGGAAAAAAAAAAATTCTGAGGGGGCGCCTGGGGTTTGGGAAATTTTTAAAAGGGAAGCCGCCTTTTAATTTTGGGCCCAAGGGGGAGAGCGGGGCGACGTTTCCTAGGGTTTTTTGGGTAAGCAATTAAAATTTAAAACTGTTAGGGCCAAAAATCAATTTAACACTACAAAAAGTGGTCCCGATGTGTATAAAAAGGGAAATTACAAATATTTTGGTAAGGGGAAAAAAAAAGATTTTAATTCCCTTTAAAATCATGTTTTTTTCTTTATTCGGGCACCCTTTACTTTTGAATTTAAATTTTTTTTTTTTTCGTTCCCCCCACTTTATTTGGTTTTCCCTTTTTTTTACACTCGGGGACCAATTCTGTAGGTTATAATGTGATTTTTGGGCCCTATCAGTTTGATTTCAGATTGCATTTCCAAAAACCCATAGGGAGGTCGCTCGCTCTTTCCCCTTGGGGCCAAAATTTCGGGGCTCTTTTAAATTAGCCAAAACACAGAGACGCGATAAAAATTTCTTTTCCCATAGAACTTTTTTGAGGGAAAAAAGCTCGGTCTGATTGGCTAAGTGGACGAGCCCCCCCCTGCCCTTTAAAAAAATCAGCTCGGGTTTTTGCCTTTTTTTTGTATTTTGAAAAGAACCCCTTTGAAAATGATTGGGCCTTTTTTTCCCAAAAGGCTTGAATTTGGGGGGTTTGTCGCCCACTTCTGATTGGGCAATTTTTCCTCCATAGGTTGTTTGGGGAAAATTGGGCACTCCTATTTGATTGGTGGTTTATGGGCCGGAAAAATTTTTTAGGGGGGGGAAAAGCTTTTATAACCAATTTTTGGGGGGGAAATTAAAGTTCTTTTTCCCGGGGCAAATTTTTTTCTTGGAAAATTTTTTTATTTTTTTTTTAGCCGGCCGGGGTTTTTTTTCGGGGCCACAAACGGGCCCCCTTTTTTTTTTGGGTTTTTTAAATTTCTTTATTTTTTTTACCCAAATTTTTCTGTCTTTATTGAACATGTATTTTCACTTTAAAAAAATATTTTTTTTTATTAATATTAAAGCCGCACGGCGGAGGGGCTTGGATTTTTAGTGCGCCCATCCTTTTATGATATTTTGGGGGAAGTTGTCGGGGCTCGGGGTTTGGGTTGGGGGTAGCCAAACTCCCCCTAGTCAGCCCATCAGCTTTTTCTGTCCCTTTTTTTGTATTTTGAATTTTCCCCCCGTTTGGGTTCTGATTGGTCCCCAAACTCCTCCATTGGTAGAAAAGGGGCTTTGTCGCTCCTATTCTGATTGGCTGGTTTATTGGGCCGACCAATGAGAATAGGTTTAGAATTTGAATTTTCTGTATTTTTCCCGGGAATTTCCAATATAAAATTTTTCTTTATATTTCGGTTTCTTGAGTTTTGGGAAAAATTTTTTTTTTTTTTTATTATGTGTAATTTTTTTTCATTCAGCTCTTTTCTGACCTGTTTTTTTCCCCCTTTATTTAAAAGGGGATTTTTTCGGGGAAAAACACTCCTGCTGCACGGAGCGGAAACCCCGAGATTTTTGTTTGGGTCTTCGATCTGCTTCCCCCGAAAGTTCCGATCCTGTTCATTGCCTCGGGGCCCGGGGGATTTTGACCAAAAAAAAAACCCGGTCTGCTTGTCGGAGCGGCCCAGCGCCGCGATTTGGCGAGCCGCGGATGGGTACATGCCTGGACTTTTAGGCGGGGGGCCCGTCCCCCCCCGGAGCGCCCACACCGCACCCCCCCCGCCCCACTGCCCCCCCTTCATGGGGGGCGCCGCCGAAGGGCCCGAACGCTGCGTTCCCGACAGCGGGATTGGGGGTGGGAAAGGGGCCCTGTAGCCAGAAAAAAAGGCGTTTAAAACCCCCTTTATTTCATGTTTGCCCTAAGTGTGGGGCCCCCCAAGGGGCTCGCACCGATTTGGGAATTTGAAAGGAAAAGTCTAAGCTCCCGAATGAAGAAACCGTTACCTTTTTCTTTTCAAATTTTGTTTTCCCGGGGGGGGAGGTATAAAAACCCCTCCGCTTCCCCCGTACTGGGAAAAATTCCCTTGAACGAATGGGAGGTTGGTTACAAATTTGTACAGGACCCCCATTTGTTTTTTGGGGGGATAGAGATTTGGAACCACTCCGCTCCCCCGTATGGGGAACTTTTCCCTAGAAAAGAAAGGAGAGTGGTTACACCCGTACCCGGACTCTCCATTCTGTTTTTATGGGAGTTCGATTTTAAAGAACACCCCGCCCCCCCTGTAATGGGGAAACCCCCCAAAAAGAACATAATGGAAGCTCGGACTGATTCTCTTTTCTTTTCCCAAAAGATTTTTTGGGGGCCCTTTTCCCTGATTTTGGAAACTCACCCCTTTTATCACATTTAGGGGGCCCAAATACCCTGAATTTATTCCATAAAAATTTGTAATTGGGGGAACCCCCCCTTTAAAAAATAAAAACCTAAACCCCAAATATTTGTTCCCCTCCGTGACGGGCAAAGCCAACTTTTCTATGTTTTTTTAACACTTAGGGCCCCCTTTGGCCCCCCGATTTTTAACCCTTTTAAATTTTTCCCAAATGGGATCCATTGGGTTTTCACCATTTGAATATATAAGCTTCCCGGGCCATATTTTTTGTGTCTTTTTTTTAAAGGGGAATCTAAAGTGTTGTTTCGATGGGGAACCCTTTAAAAAATCGGTTTGTGAACTGCCCCCTTTAGTTCATTTAGGTTGGGGGTAAAAGTGGGAAAAATATCATTATTTTTTTTTTAAAGTAAATCGTTACTGCAGTTTTTTTGTTATTTTATAAAATTAGGGCTTTTCCTATTTTTTTACAGTCTGCAAACCCCTTAAAAAGGGGGAAATATAAAAAAACCAAACAACTTATACTGCAAAACACATGGCCTACGCCTGCAGAGAATAGAAAAGTTATATGTTCCAGAATGCCCATACAAAAAATTCCTTAAAGGGCTATTCTCACCACATTGATTAGTTTTAAAATGTATATAAAGACTATTAACATATACATTGCTGTTCTGATTTTGCTTCCTTTCAGAGTTAGAAAATTTGAGTTAGTTTTAACTCCCCGCCCTTTTGTACCCCAAGCTTCAATAGGTTTTCTTTTCCCCTCTGTCAAAAAGTGGTCTGGGTACTGAAATCCCTTTCCCGTTGTGTTTTTTCAGCAAAACACAAAAGCTTGTTTGTTTTTAATCACAAACTTTTAACCCCTTTAAAACTCTGTTTTTCTTGTGAAATTTCTGTTTTAAAAAACCCTTTCCCTCCCCAATATCCCTTTTAATAGGGTTTTTGCTAGGGAAAAGCAAGTGATATGTCATTTACTGCTTAGAAAAAACCCACGCCTTTAACACGAAGGTTTGGGCTGAAATGTAAAAATAAAAGCGGGGAAAAGGAAGTTTGGGGGCGTAAGCTGTAGAATGGGCCCCCAGCTAAAGGGGGAATTAGGGGGGATTTAGCAGAACAGCCCACAGCCTGAATAGAAAAATAGGAGCCTGAAACTGTTTGATCCATCCCAAAAATGACCAGGGAAATGTGAGCCCGAACTGTAGAACCAAACCCCCACCCGAAAGGAAGTATGAGCCCCGAAGCTGTTTAAAAAACCCTTTAAAAGCCTTAACAGGGAAATGGGAGCCCTTTAAAGATTAGACTGCCCCCACCAAACAGGAATTTTTTAAACCTGAAAACTGTAAACCTCCCACAGCCTGAAAGGATTTTGTAAACCCAAAAGGGTGTTGAACTATCCACAACCGAAAAAGGAAGTAAAGGCCTGAAGTTTAAAAAACCCCCCCCAGCCTGAACGGAAAATATTTATCCCGAAGCTTGGTTAAAAACCCTCCCAAAAAACCCGAAAAGGAAATGGGAGCCCGAAGCTGTTGAGCTGCCCACAGCCTAAAACAGGATGTTTTAATTTCCCAAAGGGGTGTAAAAATTTCACAAACCCCGAACAGGAAAAATTTGGGGAAAACCCGAAGCTTTAGAACCGCTCACCCCCCTGAAAAAAAAGTGGGAGCCGGGAACTGTAGAACCCCCCCACACCTGAATAAGGGAAAAGGGGGGGCCCCAAACTGTAAAAAACCGCCCCCACCCAAAAAAGAAGTGGGGGGGCCCGAAGGGTGTTTGAAGCCCCCCCAGCCGGGAAAAGGAAAATGGGAGCCCCGAAGCCTTTGAAAACCCCCCACAGCCCGAATAAGAGTGGGAGCCCCGAAGCTTTTAAAAACCGCCCCAGCCCCGGGAAAAAGAAGGGGGGAGCCTGAAGCCGAAAAACCGCCCCCAGCCTAAAAAAGAAGGGGAGCCTGGGAAACTGTTTTGAAACCGCCCAAAACCCCAATAAGAAAATGGGACCTGAATTGTAGAAAAGCCCACAGCCTGAAAAAGAAGTGGGGGCCTGAAGCCGGTTTAAACCCCCCAAAAAGCCTAAAAAGAAGTGGGAGCCTGAAAGCCGAAAAAACCGGGCCCCAGCCTTAATTAAGAAAATGGGGGGCCCGAAAACTGGGGTGTGAGGGGCGGTTTGTGGAAACCCGCATGGGGGGAAACAACCCTCTAAAAGGGTTCTTTTTTCACTGTTATTACCTGTTGACTAGGTCTCACTTTAGGGACCCTCACCCCCAAGATCATGAAAAGGGGCCCCCTTTTTGGGTTCCCGGTCTTGGATAGAGATCCTTTGAGCATTGGCCCCTTTCCCTTTTTCCCCGGGGTAACGGCCCTGGCTTTAAAATTTGCTTTTTTGTCAATTTCCCCACGCCCCCCTTTTAAAAGGTTTTTCAGAGAGGGACAGTTGGGGATTTTGATGCCCCCTTTCCGAAAACGTCTTAAAAAGCCCCCTTTTTCCCAAAAACCCAAAATTGGGGAGTGCCAGACCCCCCCAATTTTAATGGTACTTTTAAAAAAAGTATACGATAACAGTTTAAAGAGGGGTAAAAAACCCCCCACCAAATTGGGCCCTTTTAACCCGCTGCGACTGTCTCTTTTTTTGGGGGGAAATTTAAACCCTTCTTTTAAATTTTTTACCTTTAAAAGGGTTGTTTATCGAGCAAATACAGGACGCGAAAACCTCAAAGAAATAAAAGCAAACGACATAAAAAAGCAGAAAGTGTGAGAAGTTCTGCAGTGAAGTGGACGCTGTGCAATATGCCCCTGCGGGTGGGAGCCGGGCCTTTCATGGCCCGGGTGTCTTTCCCATGAAATCGTGTACTGATCTTTTACTTCTGAATTGTATAAATTTCTGTTTCCCCGAGTGTTCTTGGGGACACATTCAGGGTTTAATGAATGCAAATTTAATATTGTACCAAATTGGGGGAGTTTTTTCAAAAGTGCGCTTTTAAAGGCCGGGGGGAAAGGGGTCCCCTTTTTTTTCCCCGAATCCCCTGCAGCCAAAAAAATAATTAAAAAATTCTTTGTTTTTATATTTTATGAATGTAATGTAGATAGATGCTCCTTGTCCTGATGCAAAATCTTTATCAGCACCCTGTACCCCTCTGAAATAGTGTAAGAGTAACCCAATGGGAGCAGCAGCGGCGGCTGTTTTATTTTTTACCCCGAAACAGGGTATTTAAAATTTGCAGGAAAAATTAAATTAAAATTTAAAACTTTAATAGAAACAGAACTACTTCAAATTTTTCCTGGACTATTTTTCTCATGTTTTTTCACTAAATTTTTTCTACTATTGAATCTAAAATTTTTAAAAATTGGGTTTGTCAGGTCAAACTTGATTTTTGCCTTTGGGAGCATTTGGCTAAAAAAGGGGGAAGGGGGTTTAAATAAAGGGGTATTTTTGTTTTTTATGTTTTTTTAGTTGACGTAAAAAAAATTTTTTTAAATGTTGCCAAGACTATAGGAGGCCTGGGAGCTCCTCTTCCTCCGGCCCCCCTAATGGAGAAAGCCCCGAAAATCCCGCTTTCCCCCACCCCCACTCATAGAAAAAACCTGAAAATCCCGTTTTCCTTTCCCCCCAAAAAATAGGGAAACCCCCTCCCGCTTCCCCCCCCACTCATTTGGGGAAACCCTGAGAGTCCTCTTCCTCCACCCAAACCCGGCAAAGGGGGGCCTTTAGAGTCCTGCTTCCTCTGGCCCCTTAAAAGAGAAAGCCTGAGAGTTCCCCGCTTCCCCCCCGCCCCCTTATAGAGAAAGCCTAGAGACCCCCCTTCCTCCCCCCCACCTTTAGAGAAAGCCCTGGAGTCCCGTTCCCCCGCCCACTTATAGAAAAAGCCTGAGATTTCCCGTTCCTTTTTGCCCACTTATAGAGAAAAACCTGAGAGTCCTGCTTCCTCCCCCCGCAAATTATAGAGAAAGCCTGAGAGTCCTGCTTCCTCCGCCCACTTTTAGAGAAAGCCTGAGAGTCCTGCTTCCTCCACTCACTTATAGACACAACCTGAGAGTCCTGCTTTCTCCACTTACTTATAGACACAACCTGAGAGTCCTGCTTCCTCCACCCACTCATGAAGGAAACTTGTAAATCCTGCCAGTCCCTTCTGCTCATAGAGAAAGCCTGTGAGTCTTGATTACTCCATTCATAGAGTAAGTAAGTCTTGCTTCTCCCATCCACTGATAGAGAAAGCCTGCATCCTCCACCCACTCATAAAGTAAGTTTGTAATTCCTGCTCCTCCCTTCCGCTCTAAATAAAAAGCCTGAGAGTCACACTCCGCCCACTGATAGAAAAAGCCTGAGTTTCTCCTTTCCACACCTGCTAATAGGGAAAGCCTGTGAGTCCTGCTTCCCACTGAGACTAATCGAGAAAGCTTACTTATTCTTTTATTTTATCGTAGGCCGGATGCTGACGCGGATTGGGTCGCAATCACAGAACAAGTACAGATGGACTCTATGGTGCTGAAGGGTCTATCGCCAGACACAAAATATCAATTTGCAGTGAAAGCAGTGAACTCCTTTGGAGAAAGTCTGCTTAGCCTTCCGAGTGAGGTCATCAGAACTTTTCGTAAGTGTTACCAAAATTATTATAATTCTTTATTGCTCAAGTGCCAACATACTACAAAACACTGTACAACATATAGTGAAGGGGGTACAAACTTACAGAAAGACACCAAATCTAACATCTGTCGACCTAACACTCCTTAATCCAACAGCTATCTTTTCCTGCTACCTTGCTTATCCACTACTTATCCTTTACAATTATATCATGTATGTCTCTAGGTCCCTTTAGTCACCAAATCCCAAGAGCAACTGTAGCTGGTGAATGTATGGTTGAATAATTTGTCCAGTGTTCCAGAAACATTTTTTGCACTGCTTGTTTGAGTCTATATTCATCTCCTTCTGATGTTTTTTGTGATAAGGCCGTGTTCACACGGCTTATTCCCGACGGATTTGTGAGCCGGATTGCGTCACAATCCGCCGTGAATAAGGGCGGGAGGGGGCGGGGCCGGAGCGCGGCGGGGGCGCCGCTCCCCGGCCCCATAGACAATGCATTGTTTACAGCGCGTCGGCGCCGTAAATAATGTGCATGTCACTTTCTCCCCCCCGCGGCGGATTCGCAGAGCGGGGAGGAGCGACGGAATCCACTGTTCTCTATGAGAACTGTGGATTACCGTAATTACTCCGAAGGATTGGAGCCGTACTGCAGCGCAAATACGGCGCGGAATACGGCGTCAATCCGCGGCGAAATAAGTCGTGTGAACGAGGCCATAATTGGTTCTTTTCCTGTGCACTATGGAGCCGCCCTTCTCTGCAGCTGAGCAGCAGCAATTCCTATTTGAAAGCAGTTTCCTTTGGCCTTGTAAAACTACATGCCCCAAGATCCTTTGCTGTCGTTTGTCTACCGTCTTCTCTCCCAACTAGTGCACCTCTTCCCCCTGTTTCCTTCCTCATGTTGAGAACCCTAGAAGGCAGTGGCTTTTTTGCTTGCCCTGAAGAAAGCTAAATCCTTTTGGTCACATGATCTTTTGACACAGGCGTAACTTAAAGGTCCTGCAAAGGGGTCTATCTTCACATACAAAAAATGGGACATTGCTTACTCAAAAAAACCACTGCCATTTTTGGGGCATATTCGCAGCACAATGGCTGGACAAGACTGAACCCAGCAGCAGGCAGCTCTGGTCTATATGCTATCTGGGAAAAATAAACAGGTGCAGCTAATTGCTGAGAAGCAGCTCACACACCTGCTAGGGGAAGAATTAGATGATAAAAAACTGCACATTAGTTTAACACCTGTTCACACCAGTATGCAGAAAAGCCACAGTATAATACATGGGGAGATTGCACAAATGCAAAAATACCAATAGAAAAAACACTCACATACCCTCAGTGCATGAGGGGGGTAGTTGCTGGTACTATAATTGCATATAAATAAGGTGATACAAAAGGGTGCCATAAATACAGATATGTGTGGTGCACCATGCTGGCTTACAACCTATTAGTGACACCCATACTATTAGATTAGGCGGGCTGCCTAGCACTTTCTATGTGTCCAACACAAAGTACAGACACCCTCCGCTCCCCAGCACTGTTGGGCAGATAAAAAATATGACATACTGGATACATTTTTTTAAAATATGAGGTATTCGTTGGTATAGGGGCCCCTATATCTTCAGAAACTAGTAGTGACTGCTACCTCTGCACCCCAAAAGCTATGCTCCTGTCTCTTGGGCTCGACAAAGTTGTTTCCTATGTGTGGAGACAAACAGGACTACCTACCTTCACGTCCTCAAACCGATAACATAGGACTGCAGGAAGCCCCCAGAAAATTGTAATGAAGGTGCATTACAAAAGTGCTAAACTATGGAAGAGAACATACTTTTTCCACTTAACAACCTCTTTAACCACTTAACGACCGCCCACCGACTTTTGACGTCGGCCGGTGCAGGTCGTTCGTCTACAGCGACATATTTTGGCGTTGCTGTAGACTCCGGGGTTTGTGGTTCCAGGCGCCGCAGCTGCGCTGAGATAGGGGCTGTACTACACAGCCCTGATCCCAGCACAGCTCATCCAAGCACCGGGGAGCGAGGAATCCTACACACCTCGGTGCTTTAACCCTTTGATTGCTGCAGTTCGTCACCGCAGCGCAATCAAAGGGTTTCCCTGCTCTGTTGGGTGATCGGCACGCCCAGTAACCCGACAGAGCCCGGGGAACGGCTGCACAGTCAGCCCTGGGAACCTAGAGTAGCCCCAGGACTGTCTGTGTAAGAAACCAGTGACCAGGACAGACTGTGTGCTGTCCTGATCACTGCCTGTGTCAGACTGACACAGATTATAATGTATTAGAATAAATCAATATGCTAAATACATTACTAAGTTTAAAAAAAAAATAAAAAATGTAAAACAGTTCTCCCTTCATGGGATTTTTAAAAAAAAGAGTAAAAACTTTAAAAAGTGTAAAAAAAAAAATGAATAAAAAAATAAATAATAAAATAAAAATAAATATTTAATAAAAAATAATTGTGTATATATTACACACAAAAAAAAAAACTACACATATTAGGTATCCACATGACCGTAAGAACCTATAGAATTAATCTAATAAGTTATTAAGTGTGAAATGTGAATGGTGTAAAAAAAAATTAAAAAAACAAAGAAAATTTACAAAAAAAATCTGCACTTATTTATAAGTGTACTTAAACTATTCCCCCATAAAGTACAATTTGTCTTGAATAAAACGAGGCCTCATACAGCTGCGTCATTGAAAAAATAAAAAAGTTACAACTGTTGAAACGCAAGGAGGCAAAAACTAAAAAAATGTTCTGGTCATTAACTACTTTTCAGGCCTGGGGCTCTGCTTGTTAGAAGGGTCCCTTGAATATAGTGTAATATTTGAATTTATATGCGTTGTGTGGTACACTGCTAATGTTATTTCATCGTTAATGCATCGTGTGTATTACTGTTAATAGCCCTGCGTGGCTTTATGGTTGTAAAAACTAATAAAAATTTACAATTTAAAAAAAAAAAAAAGAAGAGTCCCTTGAAACCGAGCATATGACAAAGTGTCCCTCTTCTGGGACGTCCAATCATCAGCTGTAATCTTGAGAGAACCGGAAGATTACAAGAGTTCAGTTTTCCCGCAGCGCCATCCCAGGGAAAATAAGGTATTACACTGTGACTATACAGAACAGGTCTTCCAGAGCAAGAGATAATCGTTGTAGCCCCTCTCTACCCTAAAAGAATGAGACCTCCCTCATTGTCTCAGATTTCATTAATAGATTGCACATAGGGCAGGATATGAAAAGTAGCCAGAAAATGTTAACCAAAAGCAAGAACATGAAAAAGGATTTGTAGTGTTGGGATTGTGCAATATTAGCAGTAACTGAAATTTAATCATCTCCAGCAAAGCCTTGAAGTACATGGAAGCTGAACGCAGCCAAAAAATGACTCTTGTTATAGAACACAATTCCCTACCAAGTGCAAAAAAAAAAGTTTGTGAGAACAATCAAAAGTTTTATGAAATCTACTGAATGTTTTCTAGCCAACTCTTCTTGTACAAGGTTATTAAGAAAAGGGAAGATCTCTCCTTAGAGAGAGCGCCTATATAGGCGTGTGGAGATTCGAAATTGCCTTTTGCACTCCACAAAACATCTGTATATCACAAGGCATTATGGGAAAGGAGCTGAGAAGCTCAAGCGCCCTCTATTGGATGTAACAAATCCTCAATTTGATTTTGACCCACTGGGTCTTTGGAAAGCAAAAGGGATGTTAGCCAAGCCAGCTCAGAAAGGGAAGATCTCTCCTCAGGGAGAGCGCCTATATAGGCGTGTGGAGATTTGAAATTGCCTTTTGCACTCCATGAAACATCTGCATACCACAAAGGGATCTCCACACGGCCTATATGGCGCTCTCCCCAAGGAGAGATCTTACCTTTCAAAGCCACTCATTACCTCCCACTCAGCCAAGCCAGCATCGCCCTGCTCTGTACTGATGAAGGGCAAAAACCCCGAAACGGCTGTCTACAGATGGGTGATGCTGGCTTGGCTAAATATCCCTTTTGCTTTCAAAAGACCCAGTAGGTCAAAAGCAAATTGAGGATTTGTTACATCCAATAGAGGGCGCTTGAGCTTCTGAGCTCCTTTCCCATAATGCCTTGTGATATACAAGGTTATTAAGGTAACAATAGGAATTGGAGAGGAAACGGGCAGCTCGAGAGAAGTCTTGTTTGGTCAATGCAATAAGATTTGGATGGAAAAGATTTTGAAGATTTTTTAAAACTTTTGATTGTTCTTACAAACTTTTTTTTTACTTGTTCTCAGTAAGCTACAGAGAAGGTTGTTGTAGTAGGTGAGGCAATATTTGTCAGTAATTGGACCAGCATATTGGTAGTCCCACCTCTGAAGTGTTTTTCAGATGAGTTGGTGAGTGTGTAAATGTAAAGTACTGGGGGTTATGAGATCTGACTAATGGACATGTAGACAGGGCCATCTTATCCATCGGCCGCACTAGCCGAGTGCCCAGGGACCCCACAAATATAGGGGCCCCAAGTGGTGAATGTATGTCCCAGGAATCCAGGGAATATGCCCTAAATATGCTGCTAATTTAACTGTTTTTGTGCTTTTAGGATATGCAAACACTTAAAAAATATGGTGGAGCAGGAAGCCATCAGCACCCTGCTGTGCTAATTAGTCTTGTAGGCTACCTACAAGACATAAGTGGGGTCTCATAGGTGCCGGAATGATATGGGTGTGCTGTTTGGGTGTGGATAGAGGGATGGCCTCATGTGGTGTCATGTTTGACCGTGGCTAGAGAGATGGCCTCATATGGTGTCATGTTTGGCCGTGGCTAGAGGGATGGTCTCATATGGTGTCATGTTTGGCCGTGGCTAGAGCCATGGCCTCATGTAGTGTCATGTTTGGGTGTGGATAGAGCCATGGCCTCATGTAAAGTCTTTTTTTTGGGTGTGGATAGAGGCATGGCCTCATGTGGTGTCATGTTTGGGTGTGGATAGAGGCATGGCCTCATGTGGTGTCATGTTTGGGTGTGGATAGAGGCATGGCCTCATGTGGTGTCATGTTTGGGTGTGGATAGAGGCATGGCCTCATGTGGTGTCATGTTTGGGCATGGATAGAGGCATGGCCTCATGTGGTGTCATGTTTGGGTGTGGATAGAGGCATGGCCTTATGTGGTGTTATGTTTGGCCGTGGCTAGATCCATGACCTCATGAGGTGTCATGTCTGCATATGGATAGAGGCATGGCCTCATATGGTGTCATGTTTGGGTGTGGATAGATTCATGGCCTCATGTGGTGTCATGTTTGGGTGTGGATAGATTCATGGCCTTATGTGGTGTCATGTTTGGGTGTGGGTAGAGGCCTGGCCTCATGTGGTGTTATGTTTGGGTATGGATAGAGGCATAGCCTCATGTGGTGTTATGTTTGGGTATGGATAGAGGCCTGGCCTCATGTGGTGTCATGTTTGGGTATGGATAGAGGCCTGGCCTCATGTGGTGTTATGTTTGGCAGTGGATAGATCCATGACCTCATGAGGTGTCATGTCTGCATATGGATAGAGGCATGGCCTCATATGGTGTCATGTTTGGGTGTTGTTAGAGCCATGGCCTCATATGGTGTCATGTTTGGGTGTTGTTAGAGCCATGGCCTCATATGGTGTTATGTTTATTTGTGGCTAGAGGGATGGGCTCATATGGTGTCATGTTTGGGTGTGGATAGATTCATGGCCTCATGTGGTGGCATTTTTGGCCATGTCTAGAAGCATGGTGCGACGTCATGCATTTGCTCAGAGCCCACTGCACTGCTTTGACTGGGGGCCTATAATGTCGTTAAGATGGCTCTGCAAGTAGGTTTTGTGGGATTGAGAGGCTGGCAACCAGATTACTAAATCGAAAAAAGAAATTGGAGAGTATATTTGCATCTCAAGAGGTCTGTAATTGGATGGAAAAGATTCAGTAGATTTTCTTTTGATTTTCTTTACAAACTTTCTTTCCTTGCACTTGGTAAAGAATTGTGTTCTATAACAACAATCACCTTTTGGCTACGTTCAGCTTCCATGTACTGCAGAGTTTAGCTGGAGATGATTAAATTTCAGGTACGGGTAATATTGTACAGCCTTCAGAACAAATACAAATCCCTCTCCATGTTCTTCCTCAAGAGCCCTGTGCTCAGACTTATATTTGGATCACTGGCCATTGCCATTGTCACCCTTTGCAATATTAATAGATGGAATTACTTGTCGAAGAACAACAGGAGGGAACATTAGGGCCTCGAGATTGAATGTTCCTCTGTGAACTCTTAGCATTTCACCTGCAGATGATTGAAGTATTGGAATGTGTCCATGACCTTAGGAGATTCATTGCATCGAAAGGATCTGAAATTTTTCTATTTCCCTACAGATCATTTCATTGAGTCCTTTTGGCCTGGCTGCAAATTGATTTAATTGTTGCCTGAGCTCATTAAGTACTGTAGCTGCATTTGTCGAATGTAACCGAGTTGGCTGCTCATACATTTCAGCAAGAATTCCTTAGTGAGTGATGCCGGATTCCTGTAGAACAAAGCCTGAGAAGAGCTTATTGCCTTGTATGGTTTGTTGGGGCAGCTGCCTCATACCCATGCTTGTTATTTTTATGCTAAATCTTAAACACTGCTCAGCGTGTACCACTGTCATCCCAGTAATTGTTAAAAGGGCTTTTCCGGCCCCATATATTTTTAAAAAATATGTTAAAATAGTGAAAAAAGCTTGTTAGTTATGAAAATCCTCATTGCTCCTCCTTGTATTATGTGCCCCTTACCTGCTGGTATTTGCGTGCATCACTACATTGATGACATGTGAATCGCCACCGATCAGTGGTTTCAGCAGTGACATTAGTGACGGCACCATTGTGGCCATAGATCAGCTATAGATCAGCTCTCCTGCACCACTACTTTGACAATGCATAATTCACCGCTGTGGTCATTGATTGGCTATCGCAGTCATGTTTCAGGATGACATGTCTTGACCAGTGGGACTAGCTGAGGTTGAGGGTACCCTTTGCTGGTACATGATCGCACCGCTACATCGATGACGTGTGACTCACCACCAATCACTGGCTGCAGCAGTGAGGTCACCACACAGATCTTCCCCAACCTTGTGTCTGTAAGTGATGTCTTGACGTGCAGGTCTAGCTAACACCACGGGTGCCCATTGCTGGTTTAGGCTTCCATGGCTACATTGACAATGCTGAACGAACAAAAAAGGGCTCGTAGGTCCTCAGTGAGTCCCGCTGTGGTCATTGATTGGTATCGAAAGTCTGTTTCGGGATAAATTTTTTTTAAACAGTGGGATGAGCTGATGTCGATGGTACCCTTTGCTGGTACATGATCGCACCGCTACATTGATGAGTTGGACTACCACAATCCTGGATGAGAGTGGGGTCCCACTGGGTCAAAAAATTGTCTTCCTCAACCATGTGTTGTAGACGGTTTTTTGCCCGGCAGGAGTATAACTCCAGGGGTCCCCGTTGGTTTTGGCTTCCCCCGTCATTGACAATGCGTGAATCGACACCAATCAAAGGCTGCAGTAGTGTCCTCAGTGATGTCATCGCTGTGGTCATAGATTGGCTACCGCAATCATGTGTCAGGATGATATGTCTTAACCAGTTGGCTAGTGATTCGGGGGTTACCCTTTGGGAAAAATGACGCCCGCTACATCGATACGTGGACCACCCAATACGGGCTGCAGTAGTGAGGTCACCACTGTGGTCATAAATTGTCTTCCAACCCCTGTTCTGTAAAACATGTTTTTGACAGCAGGGTGCAAAAGCGGGGGGTGCCGTTCTGGTTTAGCTTTACCGCTACATTGACAGTGCATTAATCGACACCAATCAAAGGCTGCAGTAGTGTCCTCAGTGATGCCACCGCTGTGGCCATAGATTAGCTACCGCAGTCATGTGTCAGGATGACATGTCTTAACCAGTGGGGCTAGCTGTGGTCGAGGGTGCCCTTTGCTGGTACATGATCGCACTGAAAACATCGATGACGGTTCCCACCCCCAATCACGCTGAAGTCATCAGGGAAAAAAATTGTCTTCCGCAGCCATGTGTCTGTAAGACATGTCTTGACCAGCAGGACTAGCTAACCAGGGGTGCCCGTTGCTGGTTTAGGCTTCCACCGCTACATTGACAATGCATGAATCGACACCAATCAAAGGCTGCAGTAGTGTCCTCAGTGATGTCACCGCTGTGGTCATTGATTGGCTTCTGAAATCATGTATCATTCTTCCGACGGGCTACTGGGGTCAAGGGGGCCCCTTTGCTGGTACTTGATCGCCCCCTCCTACATCGACGAGTGTGATCACCACAATCTTTGGGCTGCGCAGTGAACATTGAACCCTATTTGGCTTAGAAATTTTGGGGTGACTTTAGAACGGGGATTTGCTCCAAAGTCTGGCGTTTTTTCAGCCGAGATCTAGCGCAGCCCTGTTTGCTCATTGTTAAGTGGGGCCACGCCAATTCAGGCGCATTACGAGCGCCCCGGCACTTTTAAGCCCCCTGATTTTGGGAGGCTGGGCGCACTGAACCTATGAGCTATAGATTTACAGCTTCAGACGGCAAATCTAGGGAAATTACTGGGAACAGGTAAACCACTTTCAAAGTGGTTTACCTGAGCCAGAAGTGTCGTCTTAGCGCTAGAATGCGCCTGATTTATGACCCGCTGTAGAACAGGTTCATAGATTCAGGCGCATTCTACACTTTTTTTTAAGCGCAATTAAATCATAAAAATCATACATGTCGCCCTATGTGTCAAGATGACATGTCTTGATCAGTAAGACTAGCTGAGGTCCAGTGTGCCCCCTTACTGGCATTTGTTTGCACCACTACATCAATGATGCATAAATCGCCATCAGTCACTTGCTGTTGCAGTGATGTCACCTCTGTGGCTAAAAATTGGCTACCGCAATTATGTGTCAAGATAACATGTCTTCATCAAAAGATCTAGCAGAAATACAGTGTGCCCCCTGCTGATATTTATTTGCAGCGTTACACCAGTGCTGCATGAATCGCCGCCAAAGACTGCAGAAGTCTAGTCAGTGACGTCACTTTGTGGCCGTAGATAAGCTATTGCAATCACCTGTCAGGATAACATGTTCTGACCAGTAGGATCGGGTAAGGCCGGGGGTGCCCCCTTGCTGGTTTATATTTATTCTAGTTCAAAATCAGCCGTACATGAAATGATGCTTTTAGTATATCATTTTACTTTCCATTCACATATTTAGACAAAAGGATGGCAACACTTCCACAAATGTTTTCCATCAAAGACCTTGTTCACACGTGTTGCAGAGGATGCATTATAGAAACCAAGAAAGATTGGCTGCAGCTCGGTATAGGAGCCAAGCGGAGGAAGCATGTAATGACCAACATTTGTAACGAACATGCATTTGTGCATCCTCTGTGATCTCCGTGAGCGTAGATGATATAGAAGCAGACCACGCCAGTCTAAGGGGCCTGCGGTCTTCACCGGAGCCCGCCGCAAGGTCGGACGGACTTCCCTGCGAGGAACCCCCATGTTGCTATCCCTGACGTGGCTACTCGCAGTGACAGCCGAAAAGCAAGACAAAGGACATCGGAACAGGCAGACGTGACAGGTCACTGGCCGTTGTAGCCATAGGCAGGTAACAGAGTTCCAGGCAGGTAACAGACGGGTACAGCGGCAGGATAACAGCAGTAGAATAGACTGGTGCAACGGCAGGAACAGCAGAAATGTACTTAGATAATGCAGTATCGAACAGGAGCAATACAACAGTCAGGTTCTATGAAGGGCATCTGTTTTGCCAAGTTTTTCAATACAGGTTCTAGGTACAGCTTTAAAGAAGGCCAGTCAGTCAGGATGCAACACAATTTTATTTAACATAGGAATCAATCAATTATGATCAAATATAACATATAAGTAAGAGAAAAAAAAATGGTTACAGGAAATAGTGTGACATTGGGGACAGTTTTGCTAAATATGTATTTACCTTAACTTCACCTTAGAGTTGAGTTCACCTGTCCTTATGACTTCAACCAGAGAGGCTTAATGGCGAGAACAGGGAAATACAGGGACCATCACCAATGTTAAGCGTCGTTAACAATGGGAACAAGAGCCTCTAAAATCACCATAAGCCATCCTGGTTTTATAAGTCTTTAAACAAAAAAAACAGGCAGACACAACCTACGTATTGTGTCCATTTAGAATACAAAGTTCTTTTGTATGACCTCATCTTGTATCATGGAGAGGCCAGCTCCCTGAGACTAAGATAAGAAAATAGAGAATCATTCCGAAACCTGACGATGCAGCCCCCTTAGGTTGTAAATTAAGCAAATGAAGTCTACAGGCTTGAGAGCTAAACAGAGGTATGCAAGCCTGTGTGATTATAACTTGTGATACAACAAGGGAAGTTATAATTAGTTTAATATACAAGAAATGGAAATTACGACATCAAATAGTCACAAATTTCACTAGCACTACAGCATCAACGAACTGACCAGGAACAGAGGCAGGAAGTTCCTTAAGTAACAGAAGGACACAGGTCATAGGCCGGGTAATCAGGACACTGTCCCTTTAGATATTCGTTCACTGCCCTACAGGGTGTACATGCATG
This sequence comes from Phyllomedusa bahiana, assembly GCA_025379985.1. Lineage (NCBI taxonomy): Eukaryota > Metazoa > Chordata > Amphibia > Anura > Hylidae > Phyllomedusa > Phyllomedusa bahiana. The sequence continues at coordinate 37,206 of JAODAL010039679.1, forward strand.
CACAGTACGCCAGGGAGCAGGAGCGAGGATACGTGAGTTGTACTGAGTGGCGTCAGTAGCCGCCATGACCAGAATGCTCACTACAGCAGGGACAGGAACTGGGACAGGTGAGTATTTAGTGATGGAGGCACAGGCATGTCCGCAGTCCACGGTAGGAACCGCGGTGTGAACCATGGCACAGCAGCTCCTATACCAAGATGCGCCCGGTCTTTCATGGCCACCAATGACAGGTCAGACTGCACATATTTTGACTTTTGCAAAGAGCCAGGACGGTCCCACAGCATTACGGGCCCCCAGGGAAAACATCATACTGGTCGATACATCCTGGATTTCTTGGACATACCTCTGACTGCCCAGGGCCCTGATACTCATGGGGCCCTTAGGCAGGTCTGGGACAAGATATTCTGCTAGGCAAATAAGACATATAGCACCCCCCTATGGAAAATTCAGGCCACCCATAACCCTTTTTGTGCCCTCATTTGCCCCGGATGACGGGCACCCAAGCATTTGCCATCTTCACCCCCCGCCCGCCCGGG
>JAODAL010039680.1:0-37741 GCA_025379985.1 Phyllomedusa bahiana
ACCATGGTAATGAATGAGAATCCTATGTGCAGCAGTACAACAGTACTGCTGTATATAGGACAAGGAAGTGTGCCCCTAGTGGTCAAGTACTCTAGATGGACTGAGTATTAGGGTATGTTCACACGGCTTAATTGCAGGGCGTACAGTACGCCTCGCAATTACGCCGGGTCTTCGGGAGTTGCGCTGATCGGCGCGCACTGCCACGGCGCGGCAGCCCACCAGCCCCATAGACATGCATTACTATGAGAACTGTGGATTATCGTAATGATTGGGGCGCATTTTGCTCGTATTAGAGCGCAGTACGCTCCCAATACGTGGCGAAATGTACCCCAAAATAAACCGTGTGAACATACCCTTAAAGTAAAAAAAAAAAAGTTTAAAAAAATAAAGTTTAAATCAGCCCCCTTCTGCCATTTTACAAATAGAAAAATTAAATAGTTGAACATTGAACACCATAGAAGAAAAAAAATTCCAAACGTCAAAATTGTGGTTTTTTGGTCATTTAATATCCCCAACAAAATTGGAATAAAAAGGTGATCAAAAAATCGCATGTATTCCAAAATGGTACGAATAAAAACTACACTTCAGCCTTTTGCTTTTTTTCCCTTTTTCCCCCTCTAAAACCTGGGTGTGTCTTATAGTCCGAAAAATACGGTATATTCCAAAAGGCTTATTGGAAATGAGCTAGGACTCTGCCACCTATTGAATGCAGTGAGCCTTGCAATGTGAATGGGAATAGAGCCAAGCATATTTTCATCTGCAGACAGCTGTTTTGGGGTGTGCACTTCATCAGTGCAGAATAGGATACTGGCTGGGCTAGGTGAGAGGCTCTATAGCAGTGTTTCTCAACTCCAGTCCTCAGGACCTCACAACAGGTCATGTTTTCTGGCTTTCCTCAGTATTGCACCGTTGATATAATTATTGTCAGTGCATTCTGTGGGAGATCCTGAAAGCATGACCTGTTGGTGGGTCCTGAGGACTGGAGTTGAGAAACACTGCTCTATAGAAAGCTCAAAATAGGTAAGGTTCCTATAGGAACAGGTACCACATAGGTATGTGGAGACCATTAGTCACTTTTCTGGATTTAAGGTTCATGGGAAATGATCTAGGACCGTTCAGCACCATCTATTGGATGCAGTGTTTTTCAAGTCACATCTGACTCACTGAGCCTTGCAATGTGAGTGGGATTAGAGCCAACCAGATACTCATCTGCAGACAGTTGTTTCAGGGTGTGCACCTCATCAGTGCAGAGTACAACACTGGTTAGCTCGGTGAGGGGCTCTAACTTTAGCTTAATAGGGGTAATGTTCCTCACTAGGGAGATGCACCATGTAGGTGTGTTAAGACCATTAGTTGCTCCACTGAAATTAAGGTTTATGGGAAACAAGCTACAACTTTTCAGCGCCATCTATTGGATTTAGCATTCCTCAAGTCATATTTGACTCACCAAGTCTTGCAATGTGAATGGGATTAGAGCCAACCAGATACTCCTCTGCAGACAGCTGTTTCAGAGTGTTGCCTGATAAGTGCAGAGTACAGTATAGGTTGGCTAGGAGAGAGGCTCTAAGCATAGCTCGAAAGAGTTAAAATTCCTCATAAGAAAGGGGCACTATGTAGGTGTGTGTAGACTTATACACCATTGGTTACTCCACTAAATTTAGGGATTATGGGTAATGTGCCACCTGCCTGAAGTCACATCTAACTCACTGATCCTTGCAATGTGAATGGGATTAATGCTAACCAGTGATTCATCCGCAGACTGTTCTTTGGTGGTCCTTGCCCTTCATCAGTGCAGAGTAGTTACTGGTTGGCTGGATGAGAGGCTTTATGGGTAGCTTAATAGGGATAACTTTTCTTTAGGAAGAGGCACCATTTAGGTGTATGGAGACCAATAGTCTCTCCTCTAAGATTTAAGGCTCATGGGAAATAAACTAGGACCCTGCAGCATCACCTATTGGATATAATGTTCCTTATTTTACATCCAATAACGTCTACTAGTGAATCATTTGGTATGTACCAATGTTTCTTCAAGATTTCCCTTAAAAACAGTGGTGCTGAAAAGTTTGTGAACCCTTCAGAATTTTTTATACGTCTGCATTAATTTGATCAAAAATGACATCAGATTTTCACCCAAGTTCTAAAAGTAGATAAAGAATCAAATCAAACAAATAAGTCAGAAATATGAGAAAAATTATCCAATATCACTTATCTGTGAGTGGAAAAAGTATGTGAACCCTCGCTCCTAGTGTCTGGTATGACCACCTTGTGCAGCAATAATGGCAGCTAAACGTTTCTGGTAATTGTTGATTAGTCCTGAAAATTGGCTTGGAGGAATTGTAGCCCAATTCACTGCTCTGCTATGTTGGTGGTTTCCTCTATACAGAACATCTTCAGCTCTGCTATGTTGGTGGTTTCCTCTGTACAGAACATCTTCAGCTCTGCTATGTTGGTGGTTTCCTCTGTACAGACCATTTTCAGCTCTGCTATGTTGGTGGTTTCCTCTGTACAGAACATCTTCAGCTCTGCTATGTTGGTGGTTTCCTCTGTACAGAACATCTTCAGCTCTGCTATGTTGGTGGTTTCCTCTGTACAGAACATCTTCAGCTCTGCTATGTTGGTGGCTTCCTCTGTACAGAACATCTTCAGCTCTGCTGTGTTGGTGGCTTCCTCTGTACAGAACATCTTCAGCACTGCTGTGTTGGTGGCTTCCTCTGTATAGGACATCTTCAGCTCTGCTGTGTTGGTGGCTTCCTCTGTACCCCAAAAATCTTCACTCTGGGTTCGGGGTTTGGTGGTTTCCCCTTGTACAGAAAAAATTTTAAACTCTACGTGTTTTTGGCTTCCCTGTTTTAGGAAAATCTTCAGTTGCCCGTGTTTTTTTGGCCCTTTCCCCTTTTACAGGAAAAATCTTCAGCTATGTGTTTGGTGGTTTTTTCTGTACAGAACAACTTTAGCCTTTTGCTGTGTTGGGTTGGCTTCCTCTGTTCAGAACATCTTCAGCTCTGCTGTGGGGGTGGTTTCCCCCCTGTACAAAAAACCTTTAGCTCTGCTGGTGGTGGCTTCCTCTGTGCAGAAAATCCCTTAGCCCCCTGCTATGCGGTGGGTACCTCTTTAACAAAAACATCTTCAGGCCCCTTTCTATTTGGGGGCCCTTTCCCCTGTACAGAACCCTCTTAAAATTTTTCCTGTGTTGGTTGGGTTCCTTTTTTACAGAACATCTTCACCCTGCATGTTGGGTGGTTTCCTCTATACAGAACATCTTTACTTGCTTTTTGGTGGGTTCCTCTGTATAGGAAAATCTTCGGGGGGCCCGGGGGGGGGCCCCTTTTCCCCCGTAACCCAGAACCCCTTCCCCCGCCCGCTGTTGTTGTTTGGTTGGGTTGGGGTTCCCCCCCCCTTTTTTCCCCCCTCCCCCGGCCCCCCCCGCCCTTGGGGGGGGGGGCCCACCGTTAGGCTCCCCTTCCCCCCCCCCGGACCCTTTGTCCTTGGGGGCCCCCCCGGCCCAAGAAAATCCCCCCTTCAAGGGGTCTTTTCCTTTTGGGGTGGACCCCATGCAAAAAATCCCCTTTCACCCTTTTTGGCCCCAGGGGGCCCCTCTGTACAAAAAAATTTTCCCCGCTTTGCCGGTTTGGCTTCCTCCGTTTTAAAAATTTCAGGCTTGGTTTTGGGTTGGTGGCCCCTTCCCCCCTGTAAGCGAACTCTTCCCGCCCCCTTGGGAAAGGGTTGGTGGGTTTTTCCCCCCTTGGGGCACCCCTTGGCTCAGGTCCCCCACAAAATACAAGGAAAGTGGGGAGGACCCTTCTTGGCCAAATTTCCAAGGGAAAATTTTAAACTTTATCCCGGGTTTTTTAAAACATTTTCTTTTTTAGACGGTTGTGTCAAGGGGGGTCACTTCTTGGGGGGGCCAAACCCCCCTCGGGGGTTTCCCTTTTAATTTAGGACGTTTTTAATTTCCCCCAGGAATTTTAAATTTAATTTTCTTATAAAACCGAAATTTCAGTTCCCTTAAAATTGGGCTTTAGGCCCCAAGGGGAGAAAAAGAAAACCCGTTTTTACCCCTACCCATGTGGGAGTTGGTTTTTTTAATCCAAGGGGTTTTTCTCACCCTTTTTACAGATGGTTATGTCCATTCCCCCCCATGGTTTTGGAAAAAAATGGGTTTTTTCCAAAAAACAACCCCCACCCTGTGTCACAGATGGTATGATCCATGATACTAACACCCCCCTGTTTGACATATGGTATGATCCATGAAACAACCACCACCTGTGTCACAGATGGTAAGATCAATGTTATTACCACCACCATGTTTGACAGATGGTATGATCCATGATACTACCATCAACGTGTATCACAAAAGGTATCATCAATGATACTTCCACTACCCATGTGTCACAGATGGTATGATCCTTGTTAATATCACCACCATGTCTCACAGATGGCATGATCCATGATACTACCACAACCGTGTGTCACAGATGGTATCATCCATGATACTACCACTACCTTGTGTCACAGATGGTATGAGCCATGATACTACCCCCACTGTGTGTCACAGATGGTATGACCATGAACAAACACTTCCGTTTTGAAGATGGTTGCTAAATTTTACCCCCACCACTGTAGACTAAAGCTTTCCAAATTATCTAGGTCTCTTGCTCAAGCTAAAGATTTCTAGATTGTCTTGGCCTTTTCCCTTTTTCAGCCGTCACAAAAACAACTCTTCATCGGGTCCTGCCCAAACCCTTTAGATTTCTGAATGCTCCATAAATGCATCCCGTGTAAGAGAAACCTAAGGCCAGCCAATGGAGGTCTCCATCCTGTTAAAAAACCTCTGTACTGAAGTGACAAGGAAGCAAAATGTGTTCCATGCTCTCCAGCACACCACCATGCTAATGATGGGGACACTTTCTTCCCTCAGAGCTTCTACACTTCAGATTGTCCCTCACATACCGGCCGGCCATCCAGTGAAGACCAGGGTTCCCCTTAAACTCCGCTCCCTGGCATGGTCTCTACCTATATCATCCTTGCCCGCATTGATCACAGAGGATCTTACATTACCCGGTGTTCTAACCCACTATAACGTGACATATATCCTGTTTAAATTCAAGAGCTGTAACTCAGTCTCCAAATCCCAGCTTGGGTAGACCCTGAGCACCAGAGGTTTCTGAAAAAGGGCAACAAAAATTTTGTCAAAAGGGGTTTTTAAGCATAGATCCCTTATTTCCCCATCCCCAGATTCATTTGGGGATTACTTTTGCCCGGAAATACTCATTGGCCCCCGAAGAGTTGGGGGAAAAACCCCGATGGGGGCCCCACCCCGGGGGGGGCCACTGAAAATAGCAAGCCTAGGGATGCTTGTCAGTGAGAATGGCAAAGAAAGAGAGTACAGTATCTGTAGAATGGGCCCCAAGAATCAACTTCTCTGGTGGGCCCCCCAAATCAACTCCCTCCTTGGGCCCCAAAACCAAATTTACTAGGGCCCCAAGAAAACAACTCCACTGGGGCCCCAAAAAATCAAAATTTTCGGGGGCCCCAAGAATCAAATTTACGGTGGGCCCCAAGAATCAACTTCATGGTGGCCCCAATAATAACTCCCTGGGGCTCCAAAATCAACTTCACTGGGGACCCAATAAAAGCCCCCACTTGGGGCCCCAAGAATCAACTTTTTCTGGTGGACCCCAAGAAATAAAATCCACTGGGACAAAAAACAATCTATGGGGGACCCCAAGAAAAACAACCTACTGGGGGCCCAAAAAATCAAACCCTGGGGGGTCACAAGAATCAACTTCAGGGGGGTCCAAAAATCAACTTCACTGGGGGTCCCAAAAAATCAACTTCACTGGGGGGGCCCAAAATCAACTTAACTGGGGGGCCCTAAACAACCACTGGATCCCAAAATCAACTCCACTGGGGGGGCCCCCAAGAATCAACTTTACGGGGGACCCCAAGAATCACTTTTTTTGGTGGACCCCAAGAACAACTCCCCTGATGGACCCCAAGAAAACATCTCCACTGGGGGGCCCAAAGAATCAACTTTACTAGTGGACCCCAAGAAACAACTACACTGGTGAGCCCCAAGATTCAACTTTATTCTGGACCCTACATTGGGAATTGGGATTTTTGGGGGGCCCCTTAGTAATCAATTTTTACGGTGAACCCCAAGACTCCTCCCAGGGGGGGCCCACAAGAACAATCCCTGGTTGCCCCAAGAATCAACCCCTTGGTGGTTCCCGAATCCTCCACTGGTGGGCCCCAAAGAATAACTTTACTGGGGGAACCCCAAGAAATAAACCTACGGGGTTGGGTCCAAGAACCATACTGAGGGGGGCCCCGGAATCAACTCCAAACTGGGGGTGGGGGGACAAGGTCAACTTTAAAAAAATGGGCCCCAAAAAAAAAACCCGCCAAAAAGTTGAGCCCCAAGAATCAACTTTATTTTTTTGATTCCAAGAAACAACTTAACTGGGGGTGGGCCCCCCCAAGAATCAACTTCATGGGGGGGCCCCCAAAGTATCAAACCCATTTGGGGGGCCCCAAGTATCAAATCCACTGGTGGGCCCCAAAAACCAACTCCATTGGTGGGCCCCAAGAATCAGCTCCACTGGTGGGCCCCAAGAATCAACTCCACTGGTGGTCCTAAGAATCAACTCTACTGGTGGGCGTCTAGACGCAACTTCACTGATGGATCCCAAGAATCAACTCGGCTGGTGAGCACGAAGAACCAACTCCACTGGTGGGCCCTGAGAACCCACTCCACTGGGGGGCCCTAAGAGCCAACTCCACTGGTGGACCCCAGGAATTATCTCCACTGGTGGGCCCCAAGAATCTACTGGTAAACCCCAAGAAATAACTCCACTGGTGGACCTCAAGAATCAACTCTATTGGTGGACCCCAGGCACCCCAATCCGACACTGGTAATTTGGATTGTAATCTTTAGGGTGACACAATAAACACTCACATGAATTCCCAATGTTTTACAAAATTGTTTTTAATGGTGAACCTGTGCCAAGTTGGGTCTGCAATGCAAAGATGCTGCCTATATTTTATAGATGAAATTTACCCCGAACATAAATGATGTAACTAGTTTCACGTGTTAAATTATGTTTGATTTCAAAACATTCTTTGGTAGATGTTACGATCTGTTCGATGGTATGGCAACATAGAGAACGACTTTGATAACATCTAAAACTACCCTTATTTTTAACAGATATCTTTGGTCTCAGTTGTTTAAAAGGACTGGGTGCTGGAAGGTTTTTCAGCATTGGAGCTCTTCAGAGGTGCTGGAAGAACCTTAGTAAGATCGGTGACCAAAAAAGATCATTTACTGAGACGTGACAATGTTTCTTCATGACCTTCCATACCTTAAAATGGGTAAGATTTCCCTAATTTTAAATCCTTCTAAAGACTAGATTTTTTCTTATTCAATGCACAGAGGGTGTACTTTCTTCTGACGGCTGTAGAGTATTATTTACAAAAGAAAGAGAGAATAGCTGTCCTGTAAATATTGCATCTGGGTTGTGTTTGTGTGGGGGAAACAAATTTAGGACTGGATCGGTGTTTTTATTTTATGCTGTGGGCTAGTTATACTAAATTTGTGGGTTTGTATTGTGTTTTTGTCACAAAATTTATTAATTTTTTATTAAATTTTTAGTCTTGATTTTAATTGTTTACCTTTATTACGGTTACATAGTTTCTAAGGCTGAAAAAAGCAACCCTTTCCCTCAAGTTCAAACTATTTGTTTTCTAGTGTTTTAAACCAGAAAAAGGAAAACCCCCCAAGAGGCAGAAACCCCAAATTTTTCCCCATTTTTGGGGGAAAAAATTTTATTCCATTCATTTCCAACTGGTAAAACAGAAAAAATTTTCCCGGGGCAGAATCCTGGACACTAAAACTTGTTCTATTATTTACCTCTAAAATGTATCCAGACCCTTCCCAGAATCCTTGGGCCTATTTTAAATTGTTCTATTATTTCATCTAGAAATGATCCAAAACCCTTTTCCAGAATCCCCGGCACTATAAATTGTTTTTATTTTTCCTAGAAATGTCTCCCGAAAAATTCTCCAGAATCCTTGGGCACTATAAAAATTTTTTCCCATTATTACATCTAAAATGTATCCAAACCCCCCCCCCCCAGAATCCCCCGGGCCCCTATAACTTGTTCTTTTTTTCCCTCTAAGGGGAAAAAACCCAACCCTTCTCCAGAATCCCGGCACCATAACTTTTTTCTATTAATTTCATCTAGAAATTATCCAAACCCTTCCTCCAGAATCCCGGTCACTAAAATTTTTTATTAAATTTCATCTAGAAATTTTATCCAGACCCTTCTCCAAATCCCGGTCACAAAAACCTTTTTTATATTATTTCATCTAAAAAAATTTTTCCCGACCCCCTTTTTTTCCCGAATCCGGTCAATATAACTTTTTTTTTTTTTTTTTATTTACATCTAGAAATGTATCCCAACCCTTCTCCAGAATCCGGTCCCCTATTTAAACCCGTTTATATTATTTACAAAAAAAAAATGTTTAAACCAAACCCCCTCCAGAATCCCCGGGCCCCTATAACTAGTTTTTTTTATTACCTCTAAAAATGTATCCAGGGCCCTTTTCCAGATCCCCGGGCACCCATAAATTGTTATATTATTACATCAAAAAATGTATCCAACCCTTCCCCCAAATCCCGGGCACTATAAGTTTTATATTATTCCAAACTAGAAAAAGAAACCAGAACCCCCTTTTTCCATACCCGGCAAATAACTTGTTATATTAAATTTCATCTAGAAAATGTATCCAGACCCTTTTCCCAAAACCCGGGCACTATAAAATTGTTATATTATTACATCTAGAAGGTATCCAAACCCCTTCTCCAAAAACCCTGGTCCCCTATAACTTGTTTTATTATTACATCTAGAAAAAGTATCCAGAAATCTTCCCCCAGAAACCTGGTCCCTAAAAACTTTTATATTAATTTCACTAGAAATTCTCCAGACCCCTTCCCCAGAATCCTGGCACTATAACTTGTTCTATTATTACTCTAAAAATGTTAAACCAGACCCCCTTCCCCCAGAATCCTGGTCCCCTATAACTTGTTCTATTTTTTACATCTAGAAAAGTATCCCGACCCTTCCCCCAAATCCTGGTCACTATAACTTTTTCTAATTATTACATCCCAGAAAAAGGGCCCCAACCCTTCTCCAGAAAACCCCGGGCACTAAAACTTGATTCTATTTTTTCCTTTTAAAAAAAATGTACCAGACCCCCTTTTCCAGAATCCTGGGCACATAACTTTTTCTTTTTAAATTTCCCTCTAGAAATGTATCCAACCCTTTTTCCCGAATCCTGGTCACTATAACTTTTTCTATAAAAAACATCTAAAAAATGTATCCCCGGGCCCTTTTCCCAAAACCGGTCACTATAAACCCGTTTTTTAGTTTACATTTTAGAAATGTAAACCAGACCCTTTTTTTAACACCCGTTAGTGAATTCCACCCCGGACAAGTTTCCCCTGGCAGAAGCTCCACCCTCTCACTGGGTTTTTAACATTAAAAGAATCCCTTTCTTGGTTAATGTAGAAACCTTTTTCCTCTAGACCTAAAATGACGCCCCCTTTTCCCGGCTACAGCCCTGGGTATAAATAAAACTTAAGGAGAGATCTCTATATTGAAACCCCTTTAAATATTTACACCCTGTTTTTTTATGTTCCCCCCCCGTGTCTTTTAAATAACCCCAACCTTGCTTCCCCCTTTCTGGTATTGTAGTCCACCCAGTCCTTTTTTTACTTTCGTTGCCCCCTTTGAACCTTTCAAGCTCTAATTTTCCTGTGACGGGTCCCCCAAAACTGGCCCAAATACCCCCTGTGTTATGACCATGACTTGTATAAGGGGGAGAATAATTTCCACATTGCATCATGCCCCTTTTAATACACCCCATGATCCTTTTGTTTTTGGGCTGCGCGCCTGCACTCGCTACAGTTAAGTTTACGTCCACCGGGATTCCCAAAGTCCTTCCCAGTCATTTTTCCCAGTGTTTTTTCCATTTAACATCTAATCATGAAATGGATTTTTCTCCCCATTTTCAGACCTTGCATTATCTGTGTTAAACTTCATCTTCCACTTCTCTGCCCCGACCTCCAACTTATCCAACTCCGGCTCTCACCTTCACACTGGAGATCTTTGACATTTGTACTTCATGTTAAACTCTTGCAGTAATCAGTATGTATATATTTGTATTGTTATAATATACCTGGGCCTTTGTTAATATCCTTCTGCTTGTCTTGTAAATAAATTGATGTTTGCAACACATCCTATTGGTGTGCTGTGGCTTTTTGCATCGGAAACGAATATGGATCCCCTCCCTCTCCATTTGACCCCCAAACCTCTCTTCCCCCTTTTTTGATGTGTCACTTTTACTTCTGTTCCAACTTATTAACCCAGACCCCTAGTAAATTATCCTCTTTTGTTTGTTTACTAAGATTTAGTATGACCTGTTAAATCGATTTTACTGTGCATCCAGGTAAGGTCAATAATGACTATATTAAAGAGGATAGGACCCAATAATGACCCCTGTGATCCCCACTAGTAACAGGGATCCAGTCTGAGTATGCACCGTTAATCATCACCCTTTGTTTTCTATCACGACCCATTGCTTTCCCACTTTTCACACATTATCCCCCAGTCCAAGCATTCTCATTTTACTTACCAACCTTTTATGTGACACAGTATATTAAGATATATGAAATCCAAAGCCTCACTCCGATCCAGTGTGATTTTACAATTTTAACTAAAGAATAACAGGGAAAATAGTCTAATGTGACTGGTAGACTGTCAGGAACCAGATCACCATGTCTAATGCCAAGTACTGGCTGAAGTGGTGTGAAGCACGCTCAGACCAGACATGTTCTCTAGAGTCATACATCATGTTTTCCTATATGATACATTAATCTGAGTTTTACAGTAACCGGAGAACACTACCTACTAGACTGCACAGTGCTTAATGTAAGATTTGTCTTAGCAGGGATAATGGTTTGGGCTAGGCTCCTGAAGTGTAGAGGAGGTAATGTTAATGTCCCGGTATACAAAGACATTTTAGACAATTGTTATTTTCAATTTTGTGGCAACAGTTTGGGCAAGGTTTTTTTTGTTCCAACATTTTGTGGAAGAGAAGTTAAAAAGTGAGAGTCATCAGGGTAGAGGTTGGGGTTGCCCTCATCAGGACAGTTACTCCGATTAGGTCAATATGAATAGGGCTAGACCAGGGCCAAACTTAGGCACAGATGGTTGGTTTGTGTTTCTATGGCTTTTTTTTAAATTGTTTTATAAAAACTATGTTTTAGAGTCATTATCAGGTTGAAAAATTATGATTTACTTTTCTTGTCATTTTTTCGTCACCTGGTCCTTCAGTGAGAGTTTGACCGGACCCATTTTCATCTTTTTGGTCTTGCTTTTAACTTTTTAATGACTGACTAAAGAGATAAAATAGAAATCCTTCAAGGATACCCAGGTCTCTTTAACAGGTGTGAAGCTTTCCAGATTACCCAGGTCTCTTCATCAGGAAGGAGCTTTCCAGATTACCCAGGTCTCTTCATCATGTTTGAAGCTTTCCAGATTACCCAGTTCTCTTCATCAGGTGTGAAGCTTTCCAGATTAACTAGGTCTCTTCATCAGGAAGGAAGCTTTCCAGATTAACTAGGTCTCTTCATCAGGAAGGAAGCTTTCCAGATTACCCAGGTCTCTTCATCAGGAAGGAAGCTTTCCAGATTACCTAGTTCTCTTCATCAGGTGTGAAGCTTTCCAGATTACCTAGGTCTCTTCATCAGGAAGGAAGCTTTCCAGATTACCTAGGTCTCTTTATCAGGTGTGAAGCTTTCCAGATTACCTAGGTCTCTTTATCAGGTGTGAAGCTTTCCAGATTACGTAGATCTTTTCATCAGGAAGGAGCTTTCCAGATTACCTAGGTCTCTTCATCAGGAAGGAGCTTTCCAGATTACCTAGGTCTCTTCATCAGGAAGGAAGCTTTCCAGATTACCTAGGTCTCTTCATCATGTTTGAAGCTTTCCAGATTACCCAGGTCTCTTCATCATGTTTGAAGCTTTCCAGATTATCTAGTTCTCTTCATCAGGAAGTAGCTTTCCAGATTACCAAGGTCTCTTCATCAGGAAGGAAGCTTTCCAGATTACCTAGGTCTCTTTATCAGGTGTGAAGCTTTCCAGATTACCTAGGTCTCTTCATCAGGAAGGAAGCTTTCCAGATTACCTAGGTCTCTTTATCAGGTGTGAAGCTGTCCAGAGTACCTAGGTCTCTTTAACAGGTGTGACGCTTTCCAGATTACGTAGTTCTTTTCATCAGGAAGGAGCTTTCCAGATTACCTAGGTCTCTTCATCAGGAAGGAGCTTTCAAGATTACCTAGGTCTCTTCATCAGGCTAAAGCTTTTCAGATTACCTAGGTCTCTTCATCAGGGGTGAAGCTTTCCAGATTACCCAGGTCTCTTCATCAGGAAGGAAGCTTTCCAGATTATCTAGGTCTCTTCATCAGGAAGGAAGCTTTCCAGATTACCTAGGTCTCTTCATCAGGAAGGAAGCTTTCCAGATTATCTAGGTCTCTTCATTAGGAAGGAAGCTTTCCAGATTACCTGGCTCTCTTCACCAGGAGTGAAGCTTTCCAGATTATCTAGGTCTCTTCATCAGGAAGGAAGCTTTCCAGATTATCTAGGTCTCTTCATCAGGAAGGAAGCTTTCCAGATTCTCTAGGTCTCTTCATTAGGAAGGAAGCTCTCCAGATTACCCAGGTCTCTTCATCAGGCTAAATCTTTCCAGATTACCCAGGTCTCTTCATCAGACTAAAGCTTTCCAGATTACCCAGGTCTCTTCATCAGACTAAAGCTTTCCAGATTACCTGGCTCTCTTCACCAGGAGTGAAGCTTTCCAGATTATCTAGGTTTCTTCATCAGGAAGGAAGCTTTCCAGATTACCTAGGTCTCTTCATCAGGAAGGAAGCTTTCCAGTTTCACTAGGTCTCTTAATCGGGTGTGAAGCTTTCCAGATTATCTAGTTTTCTTCATCAGGAAGGAAGCTTTCCAGATTACTTTGGTCTCTTCATCAGGTATGACGCTTTCCAGATTACCTAGGTCTCTTCATCAGGTGTGAAGCTTTCCAGATTACCCAGTTCTCTTCATCAGGTGTGAAGCTTTCCAGATTACCAAGGTCTCTTCATCAGGTGTGAAGCTTTCCAGATAACCCAGTTCTCTTCATCAGGTGTGAAGCTTTCCAGATTACCTAGGTCTCTTCATCAGGTGTGAAGCTTTCCAGATTACCCAGGTCTCTTCATCAGGAAGGAGCTTTCCAGATTACCTAGGTCTCTTTATCAGGTGTGAAGCTTTCCAGATTATCTAGGTCTCTTCATCAGGTGTGAAGCTTTCCAGATTACCTAGGTCTCCTTATCAGGTGTGAAGCTTTCCAGATTACCAAGTTCAAATCAACAGGTGTGAAGCTTTCCAGATTAAAAAGGTCTCATTATCAGGTGTGAAGCTTTCCAGATTACCCAGTTCTCTTCATCAGGTGTGAAGCTTTCCAGATTAGCTAGGTTTCTTCATCAGGAGTGAAGCTTTCCAGATTACCCAGTTCTCTTCATCAGGTGTGAAGCTTTCCAGATTACCTAGGTCTCTTCATCAGGTGTGAAGCTTTCCAGATTACCCAGTTCTCTTCATCAGGTGTGAAGCTTTCCAGATTCCCTAGGTCTCTTCATCAGGTGTGAAGCTTTCCAGATTACCTAGTTCTCTTCATCAGGTGTGAAGCTTTCCAGATTACCTAGGTCTCTTAATCAGGTGTGAAGCTTTCCAGATTACCCAGTTCTCTTCATCAGGTGTGAAGCTTTCCAGATTACCTAGGTCTCTTCATCAGGTGTGAAGCTTTCCAGATTACCAAGGTTTCTTCATCAGGTGTGAAGCTTTCCAGATTACCTAGGTCTCTTTATCAGGAAGGAAGCTTTCCAGATTACCAAGGTCTCTTCATCAGGTGTGAAGCTTTCCAGATTATCTAGGTTTCTTCATCAGGAGTGAAGCTTTCCAGATTACCGAGTTCTCTTCATCAGGTGTGAAGCTTTCCAGATTACCTAGGTCTCTTCATCAGGTGTGAAGCTTTCCAGATTACCCAGTTCTCTTCATCAGGTGTGAAGCTTTCCAGATTACCCAGTTCTCTTCATCAGGTATGAAGCTTTCCAGATTACCTAGGTCTCTTCATCAGCTGTGAAGCTTTCCAGATTACCCAGTTCTCTTCATCAGGTGTGAAGCTTTCCAGATTATCTAGGTCTCTTCATTAGGAAGGAAGCTTTCCAGATTACCCAATTCTCTTCATCAGGCTAAAGATTTTCAGATTACCTAGGTCTCTTCATCAGGGATGAAGCTTTCCAGATTACCCAGTTCTATTCATCAGGTGTGAAGCTTTCCAGATTAACTAGGTCTCTTCATTAGGTGTGAAGCTTTCCAATTTCCCATCTCTTCATCAGGGTGTGGGTTTTCCAGATTCCCCCATTCTCTTCATCAGGTGTAAAGTTTCCAATTACCTGGGTCTTTCATCAGTGTGAACTTTCCAGATTATAGGTCTCTTCATCGGGAAAGGAAAGTTTTCCAGTTTACCTAATCTCTTCATCAGGAAGGGTTTTCCAGATTAACTAAATTTCTTCATCAAAAGAGAGCTTTCAGGGACCTAGGTCTCTTCATCAGGAAAAAATTTTTAAAGTTTCCTGGGTCTCTTCATCAGGAAGGAATTTTTAAAGATTACCTAGGTCTCTTCATCAGGAAGGAATTTTTAAAGATTATCTAGGTCTCTCCATCAGACATAAAACTTTCCAGATTACCTAAGTCTCTTCATAGGGAGTTAGGCTGTGAACAGTTACACAGCTTCAGACTTGACTTCCTGGTTAGTCTGTGGATGGGTCTATAACAGTGATTGGCATATCAGCTCTGCTATTCCTAGCTGATCCTGTTAGAGTGATATGACTGCAGGAGGTTTATAATCTGTAGTGCACAAGGCTACAGAGCTCAAAGGGGTTTTAAAAATTTTCCCTTAACTTAAGTAAAACAACCCCGTGCTAGAGATAAAAACTCTGCGGGGAATACCCAGATAGTCGGACAGGAGTCATGACTCTAAGGTGACTCGTGCACAAGAAAAAAAAAAAAAATTTTTAAAAAGAAAAAAAAAAAAGTAAAAAAAAAAAAAAAAATTAAAATCACCCCCCTTTTGCCATTTACAATGAAAAACAAAAAAAAAATTTTACTTTCATTGGTATTTTCGAGTATTTTATCTATTAAAATAACATTATTTATCTGCAACCGATCTACTAAGCTATAACCTTATTTATCCCGTACACTGAACACCATAGAAAAAAAAAAAAATTCCTGACGCCAAAATTGAGGGGTCTTTTCTCATTTAACGTCCCGTAAAAATTAGAATAAAAGGTTATCAAAAAGTCACCTCTATCCCAATATGGTACCAATAAAAAGTGCACTTCAGCCCGCAAAAAATGAGCCCTCGCTCAGGTCCATTGGTGGAGGTACAAAAAAGTTATTGGTCGCAGAAAATGGCGCTGAGGGGCAAATTTTAGAAAAAGAGAATATTTGCATTTTTTTTTTTAACCCTCTAAAAAATAACAAAAAACCCAAATTTTTGGTATGGAAAAATACGACCCGCAGAATACAGATCACACATCACTTATACCATAGAGTGAACACTGTAAAGACAAAACACCCACAAACATGGTGCAAATGTGGTTTTATATCACTTTTAACCCCATTTAGAATTTTTTTTCAGTATATTCTATGATATGATCAATGGCAGCATTAAAAAGTGCATCCCGTTCCCGCAAAATAAAAGCCCTCATATGTCTTTGTAGGTGGAAAAAATAAAAAGTTATGGCTCTTGAAAGGTGTGCATTTGATTGTGAGAATAAGAGACAACATCTATTCTTTTGGAAAGATGATTATAACAGTCATTAAAAAAGTGAAAGTTGGGTTTAATTAGTTTTTTTTTTGCCTTAGATTTTTTTAAAAAAGTTAGATGGTCTAAGATAGGGATATATTAGGTCTTCAATAGTTCGAGCCACCAGAGGTTGGGCCGTCCTTTTCGGGACGAATTCTCGACCTATTGCAGGATATCATAGGGAAGTTAAAGGGAGAGACCATATTTCTGAAATGCGTCCCGACACAATAAAAATATCTAGGGGTTTGAGTACCAAAAAAAAACGCCTTATGGTGTTTATGTATTCCCCATTATCACATGATAGGATTTTTTAACACGTCACGGAGCCCCCTGCGACACTGTCCCGGGTTTGCAGGGCGCCCTGCTCCTAAAAAACCGACGACCCCGTCCCCCACGTCGGGTTCGGGGGGCCGTCACCCCCCGGCCCCCCGGCGTTCACTTACCCGGCCGCGCTCCTGCTCAATCTGTCTCCATCTCCCGACGCGTAGCTCCGCTCCTAGGGGCGCGCGCCGGCAGTTTGAATTTAAAGGGGCAGTGCGCCGGTAATTGGTCATTGCCGGGCACTGCTCCTATTTAAGTCAGGCCTCTTCCTGGCGGCCTTCGCCGGATCCTTGGTGTTTATTCCGTTGGTGAAAGCTTCCTAGTGTGTTCCAGTCTTGCCTTCCGTGTACCGACCGTCTGCCTACGTTTACCGTCTACGAACCTGAACCGCCTGTCCTGACCTCCTGCCTGTCTACGCCTACGAACCTGAGCCGCCTGTCCTGACCTCCTGCCTGTCTACGCCTACGAACCTGAGCCGCCTGCCCTGACCTCCTGCCTGTCTACGCCTACGAACCTGAGCCGCCTGTCCTGACCTCCTGCCTGTCTACGCCTACGAACCTACCGCCTGCCCTGACCTCCTGCCTGTCTACGCCTACGAACCTGAGCCGCCTGTCCTGACCTCTTGCCTGTCTACGCCTACGAACCTGAGCCGCCTGTCCTGACCTCCTGACTGTCTACGCCTACGAACCTGAGCCGCCTGTCCTGACCTCCTGTCTGTCTACGCCTACGAACCTGAGCCGCCTGTCCTGACCTCCTGCCTGTCTACGCCTACGAACCTGAGCCGCCTGTCCTGACCTCCTGTCTGTCTACGCCTACGAACCTGAGCCGCCTGTCCTGACCTCCTGCCTGTCTACGCCTACGAACCTGAGCCGCCTGCCCTGACCTCTGCCTGCCCTACGCCAAACGAACCTGGGGCCCGCCTGCCGACCTCCTGCCTGTCTACGCCTACGAACCTGAGCCGCCTGTCCTGACCTCCTGTCTGTCTACGCCTACGAACCTTAGCCGCCTGCCCTGACCTCTGGACTGTCCCCGACTACGAACCTGCCTGCCAATCCTGTACCTCGTTACCCTTGGCCGCCACCGCAGGCAAGCCCCGCCAGTGGTAGTGACCTGGTGGACTCCCATCCGCAGCAAGTCCATCCCGCTTTGCGGCGGGCTCTGGTGAATACCGGGACCCAAACTTAGATTCCCCTCCCTGGTGTGGCTTACCGCTATCGCCTGGGGTGGTCCAGTGGAAATCCACCCCAGCCCGGGAAACAATATCTTTATATTTTTATGAGATATTAATAAAAGTTTAATTTTAGAAGTTAGGTTTGTCTATTTCTGTGGCAGTGATTTTTTTTTCTCTTGATAGGTGGGAAGGAAAAAAAAAAAAGAAGACTCATATTATTATGACCGGCTGTCGGGAAGGGATTATAAGTTAATCGTTGTGCTGAGAAAACCCCTTTCAAAAGTCACAGAATTCTGAAATTTCCTCATTCTCCTTAGAGTAAAAATCCTCTCTATTAGGCGTTAAGTATCGTCCGTCTTCTCTAATGAACACGATTAGTTTTATGATGTGAAATTAAAATCAAACACAAGCACAATCCAGTCCATCGACTTCTGGAGGACCTCGCCCCTGTCTCGTAAAACCTCACCCTCTTCAATGCTGAGATGGGCCCTGTGCAAGTTTTATAGAATCTTTTCTCTTGAGCAACACTTCCGCCCACATTGCACGTATGCAAGGACTCTGGTGCATAAGAGATTATTGCCCCCAATTTTTTTTTTTCCTGGTCCTGAAATTTGACCAAATATATTCTAAATCCCCAGGATGCAAAGGCTCTGCTCCCCTTCACGGCTGCGCGGGGCTGGAAGTCACAAGAGCCTGAAGGGTCATCCTGTGCTCAGTTTTTTCAGTTCTGCACTGGAGATTGTAACCCCTTCCTCATATCCTGGAGGAACCTGTAAATGAGTGAGATTAAAGTTTGGATGGAATCGCTCACATTCACTGGAGACGCAGCAGGTCTTCATTTTAGCATTAGTAATTAGCCTTTCCCCCATTAGACCCCAATGCTCCTCTTTATTGGAGCTTGGTGGCTCTCAGTGGTTAATACGATTGCCAGCTCTGTGGAATCAGTGGTTAGCACAGTGCAGCATGGAGGCTATGCTTGGTTTGTTTGCATACACTGCAGCATGCTGGCTTAGTGGTTAGCACAGTGCAGCACAGTGACTCAGTAGTTAGTACAGTGCAGAATGGTGGCTCCAGGGGCGTAGCTACAGGGGGTGCAGCAGTAGCAGTTGCTACCGGGCCCAGCAGCCTCAGGGGGGCCAAATGCCCTTCTGCCACATAAGAATGATAACAGCATTGTAACATGGTGCTAGGGTAACTGGGGGGGCCCGATTTCTCTTTTCGACAGGGACCCATAGAGCTTGAAGTTATGCCTTCTGAGTGGCTCAGTGGTTAGCACGTGCAGCCCTCAGTGACAGTGGTTAGCACAGTGCAGCACAGTGACAGTGGTTAGTAAAGTGCAGCACAGTGGCTCAGTAGTTAGCACAGTGCAGCACGGAGGCTCAGTGGTTAATACGATGCAGCTCTGTGGCTCAGTGGGTAGCGCAGTGCAGCAGAGTGACTCAATGGTTAGTACAGTGCATAAAACAAAGAAAAAACAGGTAGACACTCAATGGAGAACTGAGTCCAAGCAGAATCCACATACACTCCTTCAACACCCAGTGCAGATCGGAGATGGATATCCGGCTGTGGGATCCCAGTAACCAGGGCCGGGACAAGGCTCTTTGGTGCCCTAGGCGAGTATAGCCAATGGCGCCCCCACCCCCCCTCTCGCTCTCAAAAAAATACCCACCGACCTCCCAGACACATACACACTTAATTCTATACCTGCGCCAGTCGTCACTGTATTTTTCTGCACATTCCCCATAGCTCCCCGTCACATCTCCTCAGCAGTCACTGCACAATGAAAATTACAAGCTGACAAATTTGGATTTTCAAAAACAAGCTCCTCCGTATGACAGTTGCAATACCCTAAATAACAGTCACAGGAATTATCCCGCTCGATAATTGGAGAAAATCTTACCGGGATCGGATACGATGTTACTAAAAAACCCTCCTAACAAAACCAAGACCCAAAAACTATTACTACTTAGGTCAATAATCCTGCAGGACCCTGACCGAACGCGGACCCCAACATGTGACCCTCATGCTTGTACACAGGCTCTTGATTACATATCCACCGCCCTACAGTGACCATATAGTGGTAGATACTAGTTATATGTCTGCAGAGTCTGACAAGTACACCACCGCCATACAGTGACCATTATAGTGGTAGATACTAGTTGTATGTAGGTCTGCAGTACATATAAGTAGATTACATCTGCAGTTAATTTAGTAACACTCACACTGGAGACGTCTTTCTGATCAGCGTCGTTCACTTTCCCTTTTCTTCTCCATTCCGGTTCTCACCTTCTTTGCATGATTGCTCCCGGGCCATAACTCGTCCCTGATGGATTTGGACACAAAATATCTTAGAATCTCACATTTCCAGTAACCTCCTTATTATAGGTATTATAAGTCCCTTAGTCAGACCATGGTACTTATAGATATGCCCTCTCAGTCCATGGCAGGGTATAATAGATATTGTCCCTTAAGTCATAGGTAGGTATATACAATATAGTAGCACTCAGGCAGGAAATAGCTAGTGCTCAGGCAAAATTATATAGCTAGGGGTATCAGGCAGGCGTCATGGGGGCTACAGGCAGGCGTATGGGGGTATCAGGCAGGCGTATGCGAGCTCAGCTCGGCGTCGTATGGGGTACATGGCAGGCGTATAGGGGCCACAGGCAGGGCGTATGGGGGCTCAAGGCAGGGTTTGTACGGGACCTCAGGCAGGGTTATGGGGGCTAGACAGGCAAGGCGCTATGGGACCTGCAGGGCAGGCGTATGGGGCTCAGGACAGGGCGTAATAGCTTCCATGGAGGGCCTCAGGGAAGGCGTATGGGGGCCTTAGGCAGGCCGTTTCGTTATATGGGGGGCCACCAGGCAGGACGGGTACTTCGTTTATGGGGGCTACAGGTAAGGCGTTCCTTATGGGGGCCAGACAGGCAGGCATTTATAGGGCCACAGGCAGCCGTTACAGGGGGCTCAGAGGTTGTACGGGGGCCACAGAAGGAGTTATATGGGGGCACCAGGCAGGCTTATAGGGCTCCAGGCAGGCTCTATAGGGGCTACAGGCAGGCGTCCGCTATGGGGGCCAACCAGGCGGCTTATAGGGGCCACAGGCAGGCATGTAGGGGCTACAGGCAGGCGTTTCTCTTATGGGGGCCACCAGGAGGGACAGGCATTAATAGGGGCTACAGGCAGGTTATATGGGCCACAGGCAGGCATTTAGGGGCTACAGGCAAGGCGTATGGGGGCCACTCGCGGCAGGCTTATAGGGCCACAGGGCAGGGATATGGGCCACAGGCAGGATATAGGGGCTACAGAGCAGGCGTATGGGGGCCACCAGGTCAGGCTCTTGATATGGGCCACAGGCAAGGCTTATAGGGGCCACAAGGCAGGCATGTAGGGGCTACAAGGCAGGGAGGTATGGGGGCCACAGGCGGGGCTGTATAGGGCTACAGGCAGGGTTAAAACACAACAACATTCATACTTACTGTGCCCGGTCGTCGCCGGACCACGATATCAGTCTTCGCCACGCCCTCAGCGCCGGACGCTTTCCTGCCGGCAGCTCCTCGGCGCGCAACGGCCTGTGACGCGCTCGTGCGCAACGATAGTGTGAGGGCAGCGTCGCGATGACATCACGTCCATCGCGACACGGCTGCAGCTGAGCCACACGGGGCACGCGGCGGGTCCTCACGCGCTACTGAGGACCCGCGGCGGCCCCGCTGTGTTGGCCCTGCGCTTTTTGGAGGATCAGCGATCCTCCGGGGGAGACGGGCCCGACACTGTCTGCAGGGAGCAAGGGAGCGCTTGCTCACTGCTCCGCTAGATGCGGTCACAGAGACCGCGCGCGCTTCAGGCCAATGGCTGAGGGTAGGGATTGGCGCCTCTTAGGCTCGGTTGCCTACCTGGTACCCGTCGTACGGTCTGCCATGTTAACGTAGCTGTGAATAGTTGAAAAAGCTCGGCAACTCGTGTTGCAGGATATCAGAAAAATCATGAAAAATGCACTTTATTGGAGACAGTTAAAAACATAGGTTAAAATCACATAAGCGCTGAAAAAGTTCACGCATTTCAAGCACAGCAAGTGGCTCTTAGTCGTAAGCACGAGTGCCGGAGCTTTTTCACTATTCTACATTACGTTAGTACAGGGCAGCACAGTGGCTCAGTAGTAGTACAGGGGCAGCACGGGTGGCTCAGTAGTTAGTACTACAGTGCAGCACAGAGGTCAGTGGTTAGACAGTGCAGCAGTGTGGCTCAGTAGTTAGTACAGTGCAGCAGTGGCTCATTAGTTAGTACAGTGCAGGCAGCGGTGGCTCAGTTGGTTAGCACAGTGCAGCACATGTGGCCTCACGTAGTTAGTACAGTGCAAGCACAGTGGCATACAGTGGTTGCATACAGTGCAGAACAGTGCGTGCTACAGTGGTTAGTACAGTGCAGTCACAGTGGCTCAGTTGTTCAGTAACAGAGGCAGCGCACAGTGGCTCAGTAGTTAGTACAGTGCAGCACAGTGGCACAGTAGTGTAGTAGTTAGTACAGTTCAGCACATTGGCTCAGTGGTTAGTACAGTGCAGCACAGTGGCATCAGTGGTTAGTACAGTGCAGCACAGTGGGCTCAGTAGTTAGTATCAGTGAAGCACATTGGTCTCAGTGGTTAGTAACAGTGGCAGCACAGTGGATCAGTAGTTCTAGTACAGTGAAGCACGGTGGACTCAGTAGTTAGTACAGTGCAGCACAGTCGGCTACAAGTGGTTAGCACAGGTCAGCACAGTGGCTCAGTGGTAGAACAGTGCCACACAGTTGGCTCAGTAGTTAGTACCAGGTGAAGCACAGTGGCTCAGTGGTTAGCACAGTGCAGTACGGTGGTTCAGTAGTTTGTACAGTGCAGCACAGTGGACACTCAGTAGTTAGTTTCAGTGCAGCACTAGTGGTCTCCAGTGGTTAGAACAGGATGCACGGAGGCCAACTCAGTAGTTATTACACGTGCAGAATCAGTGTGGCTCAGTAGTCTAGTTACAGTGCAGCACGTTGGCTCAGTAGTTAGTACAGCTGCAGCAAAGTGGACTCAGTTGCGTTAGCACAGTGAAGCACGGAGGAGGGGCCTCAGTAGTTAGTACAGTGCAGCACAGCCGCGGCTCAGTAGTTAGTACAGTGCAGCACAGTGGCTCAGTAGTTAGTACAGGGCAGCACAGTGGCTCAGTAGTTAGTACAGTGAAGCACAGTGGCTTAGTGGTTAGCACAGTGCAGCACAGAGGCTCAGTAGTTAGTACAGGCAGCACAGTGGATCGTGGTTAGCAAAGTGCAGCACAGTGGCTCAGTAGTTAGTACAGGGCCATAGCACAGTGGCCTCAGTTGTTGAGTACAGTGCAGCACAGTGCTCTGTAGTTATGTACAGTGCAGCACATTGGCTCAGTGGTTAGTACAGTGCAAGCACCAGTGCTAGTGGTTAGTACAGTGCAGCAACAGTGGCTCAGTAGTTAGTTCAGTGAAGCACAGTGGCTCAGTAGTTTGTACAGGCAGCACCAGTGGCTCAGTGGTTAGCACAGTGTCACACACGTGGCCTCTGTAGTTAGTACAGTGCAGGCACAGAGTGACTCTCAGTAGTTAGCACAGTGCTACAGAGACAGTGCTCTCAGTTAGCTCAGTAGTTAGTACAGGGCAGCACAGTGGCATCAGTGGTTAGCAACTCAGTGAAGCACGGTGGCTCAGTAGTTAGTACAGTGCAGCAATGTGGTTCAGTAGTTAGTACACGTGCAGCACAGTGGCTAGTAGTTAGCACAGTGCAGCATCGGAGGGCTTCAGTGTTAGTTACAGTGCAGCACAGTGGATCTCAGTGGGTAGCACAGTGACAAGAACTGTGGCTCAGTGGTTAGTACAGTGCAGCATCAGTGGCATCAGTAGTTAGTTCCAAGTGCAAGCACAGTGGCTCGTAGTTAGGTACAGTGCGACGGTTGGCTCAGTAGTTAGTTCAGTTGCTAGACTGTTGGCTCTCAGTGGTTAGCACAGTTGCTAGCAGTGTGGCTCAGTAGTTAGTACAGTGCCTCGCACAGTGGCTCAGTAGGTTCAGTTACAGGCAGCACATGTGGCTCAAGTTGTTTTTTTTAGTCATCAGTGGCAGCACGGTGGCTCTAAGTTGGTTAGAACAGTGCAGCACAGTGGCTCCCCTGTAGTTAGTACAGTGCAGCACAGTGGCTCAGTGGTTTAGCACAGTGCAGCCAGTGGCCTCAGTGGTTAGGTACAGTGCAGCACGCAGTGACTGGTCGCTAGTAGTTAGTTACAGGCAGCACAGTTGGTCAGTAGTTAGTTACGTGCTAGCACAGATGGCTCAGTAGTTAGTACAGTTGCAGCACATATGGCTCGCAGTGTTTGTACAGTGCAGAACAGTGGCTCAGTGGTTAGTACAGTTGCAGCACCACAGTGGTCTGTCAGTAAGTTAGTACAGTTGAGCACATTGCTTAGTGGTTAGTATACAGTGCAGCTCAGTGGCTCAGTAGTTAGTACAGTGCAGCACGGTGGTCCGAGTTAGTTTAGTACAGTGAAGCACATTGGTCTGTCAGGAGTTAGCACAGTGCAGCACAGTGGCTCTGGAGTTAGTACAGTGCTGCACAGCACGGAGAGGGCTCAGTTAGTTAGTACAGTGCAGACAGTGGCTCAGTGGTTAGCACAGTGCAGAAAAGTGGTCATGTGGTTAGCACAGATGCAGCCACAAGTGGACTCAGTAGTTAGTACAGTGAAGCACAGTGGCTCTGTGGTTAGCTACGTTCAGCACGGTGGACTCAGTAGTTATACAGTGCACAGACAGTGGCTCAGTTTAGTTAGTACAGTGCAGCACAGTGGCTCAGTGGTTAGACACAGTGAAAGCACGGAGGGAGGGGGCTGACTCAGCTAGTCTGTACTAGTGCAGCACAGTGGTCTCTGTAGTATTAGTACAGTGGCAGCACAGTGGCGCCGGTGGTTGGTTAGCACAGTGCAGACAAGTGGCTCCAGTAGTCTAGTACAGTGAAGCACAGTGCCCAGTGGTTAGCACAGTGCAGCAGAGGCTCAAGTAGTCGAGTACGGGCCGCGACAAGGGCATCAGTGGTTAGCACAGTGCTGCACAGTGGCCTCAGTAGTTAGTACAGGGCAGCACAGTAGGGTCAGTAGTTTGTACAGTGCAGCACCAGCATGGCCTCAGTAGTTTAGTACAGTGCAGCAACATTGGTCTCGCAGTGGTTTAGGTACAGTGCAGCTCGTGGCTTCTAGTGGTTAGTACAGTGCAACACAGTGGACTCAGTAGTTTAGTACGTGCAGCACAGTGGCTCAGTAGTTTGTACAGTGCAGCACATTTGCTCAGTGGTTATACAGTGCAGCACAGTGGTCTCAGTGGTTAAGTACAGTGCAGCTCAGTGGCTCATGTAGTTAAGTACAGAGAAGCACAGTGGGCTCAGTAGTTTAGTACAGGGCAGCATCCATTGGCCATGTCAGTGGTTAGTAACAGTGCAGCACAGTGGCTCAGTAGTTAGGTACAGTGGAAGCACATTGGCTAGTTAGTTAGTACAGTGCAGCAGTGTGGCTCAGTAGTTAGTACAGTGCAGCAGTGTGGTTCAGTAGTTAGTACAGTGCAGCACATTGGCTCAGTAGTTAGCACAGTGCAGCACAGGGCTCTAGTGGTTAGCACCAAGTGCAGCACAGTGGTCAGTAGTTAGTAACAGTGAAGACAGTGGCTCCACGTGGTTTGGCACAGTTGAGTCACGGTTGGCTCAGTAGTTAAGTACAGTGCAGCACAGTGGCTCAGTACGGTTAGTACAGTGCAGAAACACAGTGGCTCAGTGGTTAAGCACAGTGAGAGCACGGGAGGCTCAGTAGTTAGTACAGTGCAGCAAAGTGGTTCAGTAGTTAAAGTTACAGGTGCAAGCACAGTGGCTCTCGTGGTTGTAGCAAAGGCAGCACAGTTGGCTCAGTAGTTAGTACAGTGATAGTCAACAGTGGCTCAGTGGTTGGCACAGTGCAGCATACTCGAGGCCGTCAGTACGTTAAGAGGTACAGGTTGCAGCACAGTGGCTCAGTGGTTAGCACAGTGCTGCACGGTGGCTCAGAGTTAGTACAGGGCAGCACAGTGGACTCAGTAGTTATAGTACAGTGCCAGCACCAGTGAGATCGATTAGTGTAGTTAGTCCAGTGCTGCACATTGGCTCATGTTTAGTACAAGGTGCAGCACCACGTGGCTCAGTGGTTAGTACAGTGCTGCACAGTGGCCCTCAGTAGTTCAGTACAGTGAAGCACAGTGCTCAGTAGTTAGTACAGCTGCGCAGCACACAGTGGCTCAGTGGTTAGCACAGTGGAACATAGTGCCTCAGTGGTTATCACAGTGCAGCACAGTGGCTTAGTGGTTAACACTGTTGTCCGGCAGTGCTCAGGTCAAGGGTTAGAATCCCACCAATGACAACATCTGCAAGGAGCTTGTATTTTCTCCCCCTGCTTGGCAAGTTTCCTCCAGTCTTTTCAACACTTGAAAAACATAGATAGTTTAATCTGGAATGACAATCTCTATACAGCGCTGTGGAATATATAAACGATATAATAAATACAATTAAAAATAAATTATGTCAGCAGCAAGTTTTTATTTTATTTATTAGCACATTACTGTGTTTCAAAAGCTTCACTTTTTGACTAAGTAACTGACTCAGGATAAGCTTTTCATATGCACAGATTTATTCTCCTGATGCAGCATTTTGTAGTGCACATAGTACAAGTGTTTTCTTCTTTTGTCAGGATGAAGCAAAAAAACGACAAACCCTGTATGATGTTGGCCCCTGTCCCTTGTCTAACCACCCAGATGTGGTGGTCATTATTACCTACAGCAACTGAGGAGAACAATGGCCACACAGAGCCGTTTTCCCTCCCCATTGTTGTAGCAGAGTGTCAGCTCTGTGGTCCAGCCTGCACCGCTAATGATGGCACACCCTCAGATCCCGATACTGCACCTTACACATTATGTTGAGGAAGGTACTTTCCATAATTTGCATAGTTTCTAAATACATTATTTATTATTTCCAATGCCTAAAGAAAATTATTGGCACATTATATTTCCATATTCAAAAGATAATGGTTATGAACATGTACATTTGTTTCATTATAGATATTTGCCTACGGGAGACCCTTATTTTTCCCCCACTACCAGTTTAGACAAAGAAAATGCACTGCACTAGCACAATGGCTTGGTGGATAACACAGTGCAGCTCGATGGCTCAGTGGTTAGCACAGTGCAGCACAGTGACTCAGTGGTTAGAACAGTGCAGCAGAGTGGCTCATGGTTATCACAGTGCAGCACGGTGGCTCAGTGGTTAGCACAGTTCATCAGGGTGGCTCAGTGGTTAGAACAGTGCAGCACAGTGGCTCAGTGGGTAGCACAGGGCAGCACAGTGGCTCAGTGGTTAGCACAGTGCGGCACAGGGGCGCAGGGGTTAGCACAGTGCGGCATGGTTGCTCAGTGGTTAGTACAGTACAGTACGGTAGCTCAGTGGTGAGCACAGTACAGCATGGTTATTCAGTGGTTAGCATGGTGGGCTGCATGAAGGCTCAGTGGTTAGATGGTGCACAACAGGTTGACTCAGTGATTAGCACAATGCAGCATGGTGGCTTAGTGGTTAGCACAATGAATCACATTAGCTCAGTGGTAAACACAGCTCAGCATTGTGGCTCAGGACTTAGCACAGTACAGCACGGTGGCTCAGTGGTTAGCACAGGACAGCATGGGGGCTCAGTGATAAGCACAGTGGCTCAGTGGTTAGCACAGTGCAGTATGGTGGCTCAGTGGTTAGCACAATACAGCACGGTGGCTCAGTGATAAGCACAGTGGCTCAGTGGTTAGCACAGTACAACACGGTGGCTCAGTGATAAGCAAAATGGCTCAATAGTTAGCACAGTGCAGCACAGGGGCTCAGTACTTAGCACAGTGCAGCACAGGGGCTCAGTACTTAGCACAGTGCAGCACAGGGGCTCAGTACTTAGCACAGTGCAGCACAGGGGCTCAGTACTTAGCACAGTGCAGCACGGTAGCTCCTTGGTGAACACTGTTGTCCCCGAGCACTTGGATCCAGGGTTAAAATCCTACCTAGAACAACATCTTCAATGAGTTTTTATATTCTCCCTGTGTTTGTGCAAGTTTCTTTCAGTTTCCCCCAACCTCCAAAAACATAGATAGTTTAATCTGGAATGCCAATATCAATCTCTGTATATACACACTACCGTTCGAAAGTTTGGGGTAACTTAGAAATGTCATTATTTTTGAAAGAAGAGCACAGTTTTTTTCCATGAAGCGAACATTAAATTAATCAGAAATCCCCTCTATACATTGTTAATGTGGTAAATGACTATTCTAGCTGCAAACGTCTGGTAGTTAATGTAATATCTACATAGGTGTATAGAGGCCCATTTCCAACAACCATCACTCCAGTGTTCTAATGGTGCATTGTGTTTGCTAACTGTGTAAGAAAGCTATTGGATATTTTGAACACCCTTGAAAACCCTTGTGTTAGTATGTTAGCACAGCTGAAAACAGTTTTGCTGATTAGAGAAGCTATAAAACTGACCTTCCTTTTGAATCTGGAGCATTACATTTGTTGGTTCGATTAAACTCGCAAAATGGCCAGAAAAAGAGAACTTTCATGTGAAACTCGACAGTCTATTCCTGTGCTGAGAGATGAAGGCTATTCCATGAGAGAAATTGCCAAGAAACTGGAGATTTCCTACAACGGTGTGTACTACTCCCTACAGAGGAGAGCACAAACAGGCTCTAACCAGAGTAGAAAGAGAAGTGGGAGGCCCCGCTGCACAACTGAGCAACAAGACAAGTACATTAGAGTCTCTAGTTTGAGAAATCGACGCCTCACAGGTCCTCAACTGGTCCTACCCGCAAAGCTCCAGTGTCAATGCCTACAGTGAAGAGGCGACTCCGGGATTCAGGGCAGAGTCGCAAAGAAAAAGCCATATCTGAGACTGGCTAATAAAAGGAAAAGATGAATATGGGCGAATGAACACAGACATTGGACAGAGGAAGATTGAAAAAAATTGTTATGGACAGATGAAACGAAGTTTGAGGTGTTTGGATCACACAGAAGAACATTTGTGAGACGCAGAACAACAGAAAAGATGCTGGAAGGCGTCTGAATCCATCTGTCAAGCATGGTGGAGGTCATGTGATGGTCTGGGGTTGCTTTAGTGCTGGTGGAGGTCATGTGATGGTCTGGGGTTGATGCTGGTGGAGGTCATGTGATGGTCTGGGCTTGGTGCTGGTGGAGGTCATGTGATGGTCTGGGGTGGCTTTGGTGCTGGTGGAGGTCATGTGATGCTCTGGGGTTGCTTTGGTACTGGTGGAGGTCAAGACCGCGCGCCGGATCGGGGCCACGCCCCCATGAGGGGAGGCGCGACATGACCCGGCACGCTGGGCGCGGCCGGAGCGGGTCACGGTGACGCGGCCGGAGCGCATCATGGTGACGCGGCAGCCGGGGGAGGAGTTCGGGCGCAGGGAGGGGCGGTATTTAAGGCCGCCTCTCTGCCCGGGAAAGCAGTCGGCGCAGCACATGTGAGGCAGTGAGGAGCCCGTGCTGCGCGCTGCTTTAACCCCTAGCATAACGAGCAGCAGGAGAGACAAGATGGCGGACGGGGACCGTCAGTTGGAGGAGCTGCAGCGGCTAGCCGTCAATCCAGGGGTGCTGCAATGCTGCGGAAGCGGTGCAGGCGTGGTAGGGCGGCCGCAGGGCCGCAGTTACAGAACCGCCGCCGCCAGCAGAGCATCCGCAGAGCGCAGGGCTCACCTCCGCAGCGCCTGAGCCCGGATTACACTCGAGGGCCCGTCGTCGGTCCGCGGGGAGCCCTTCCAGGACCCTCAGGTCAGGGGGATCGCCTGTTTGCTTCGGGCGGTCTTCTCGGCCCAGTGGAGGGCATCCAGTGGTCCGGCGGGCCTCTGCGGGGACAGTGGCCGATTCACCAGTCTGTTGCAGGTCCGGCTGTTGCCCCATTCGTCATCCGATCCGGTCCATGGTTACGGTGGCCCCCTGCTGGCATGCCTCCGGTCAGTGGTTCACCCGAGCGTCGGAGAGTACGGTCGGGAGTCTCGCGGTGAGGGTCGACCAGGAGTTCGGTGGGCCGAAGGGCACAGCGGGCGGCAGGCTGTCGGCCCCCGACGGTGGTCGTCAAGGAGCATCCAGGGACGTCGGCGGAGGCATGGAGGCTCGTCGCCTCAGGACCCGGCCTGCGCAGGTCGGCCTCCCCCTGTTGGGGTTTGACGGCCTAGACCCTGGCTGGCCGGACAACCAGCGGTGGATCGAGAGTTTAGCAGATGCTGTCCGGGCGTTAATAGGCGCGGCTGGATGAGTGGGGGTGCAGGTTGGTGGTGGTTCCCGGCCCCTATTAGTGCGTGGGTTTCCCAACAACAATGGAAGGGAGGCCTTTGGCGGGGAGTTCCGGCAGAGGCGGGTTCCGGAGCAAGGGGCCGCGTAGGGCGGGGGGTTACGGTGTCCCGTGGCAGGACCGAGAAGGAGCAGCAGGACACCGTGTCGTTTAGATGACAAGGGCGAAAGGGGAGGTCTATGTCTTGCTTGAAGGCCCCCTGGGCTCATTAGAAGCAGGAGGGCGGGAGAAGATATGGAAAGATGAATAGGTTGAAATCTTTTCTTCTTCCGCTGGATATAATTTAATCATAGACAAGGGGAAAGAAGTAGCAGAGTAAAAAGGAGGAAGAGGAAAAGCGGCGGTGGCGTCTGATCTCAGACGTTTACTAATTGGCTGCAGGCATTTGCCATATTAGCAAGTGTGATTGGGGGAAAAAGGCGCCGAAAATTGTCGGGTGCTTGTTTTGTTACATGGATGCGATCGTGGAGGCGCATCGGGCTTATGGGGGGTTTGGGCGTGGTTGCGCTACTATGATGAGCAATTTCGCCAGCGTACGGCGGTCCGCCCCTCCATCTCGGTGGACCATAAGGATATAGGGCTTTTGGTTGAAAGTCCATGGCACCGACGAAGTTCGGCTGGTTCGCCCCGCCTTTCAGGGGGGGGCCGTGCGTGCCGGCCAAGGGTTAATGGGCGTGGGATCATGGGGGGGCTCAAGCTGGTGGGCAAAAAAGGAGCTTGCTTGCAGTTCAATAGAGGCCAGTGTAAATATGGGCAGGATGTAAGTTCAAAACACATCGCTCTTTTTGTGGGGCGAACCTTCGCACACCTGTTACCCGGTGTTTTAAGAAGGGGCGGGGTAAAGAGGGGCCTGGTGGTAGCCAAAGGGGGCGACGCCGGTGAAACTCCGAGAGATGGAGCCGTTCCTGGCCAGGTATAGGATCGGTGACGCAGAGTTTTTTACGGAAGGGTTTTTCCGGAATGTTTTAAGATCCCCGACCCCTGGTGCATCAGGTCCCTTTTTCGGTAAAAAACCTACGGTCGCACAGTGAGCACCCGCTGTAGTGACGGAGAAACTGGGGAAGGAAACTGCGCTGTCGGATGTCGGGTCTTTTGCGGGCCACCTTTTTCTGATTTGGTGGTTTCACTGCTTGTGGTGGTCCGAAAAGGACCCGAATAAATTTTCGGCTCATCCACCACTTGTCCTTTCGCCCTAGGGGAGCTCGGTCAATGATGGCATCAGCACCGAGTTGTTTTCGGTGGTGTACACATCATTTGACGATGCGGTGGCCTTGGTGCAGTGATTGGGGCGGTTCCTTGAATGGCGAAGGCCGACATCGAATTGGCTTTTCCGTTACTCCGTGCATGCGGAGAGCGTGCTTTGTTGGGGTGTTTATTGGCGGACAGTTTTACGTGGATAGGTTGCCGTCCCAATGGTTTAGTATCGATATCTTGCCGCCTATTTTGAGGCGTTCAGTTCTTTCTGGATGGGTATTAGGATGTCGGGGTTTGGACTCATCATTCATTTATTTGGATGAATTTTCTTCTTTGTGTAGTGCCCGCTGGTTCCCCAATTGCTGTTTGCTGTCGCGCCTCAACAGGCGTATATTTGGTGGCAGAGTGGTTTGGGGGTTCCGATGGCTGGAGGGAAGACGGAGGGTCCAGTGTCCTGTTGAGTTTTCTTTGAATTGGTGTATTGACTCGTGTGCAATGGAGTTAGTAGTTGGCCAGAGGATAAACTGGGGGCGTTAAAAAGGAATGCAGAGGTGGGCCCGGTTTAAGGAAAAATATCCGTTGCGGGAGTTGCAGTCCTTGCTTTGGCAAACTAACTTTGCTTGCAGGATTTTGCCCATGGGAAGGGTTTTATTGTAGGCGGTTGGCGAGGGCTACGGCGGGATTGAGAACCACATCCACTTGTGCTGTTTGAAACCGGAACACAGGGAGGACCTGCAGTGTGGGGGGTCATTTTGTGGAGAAGTATAAACGGCAGTCCCTCATTTTGGGGAGGGAGGTCTCCAATCGGAGGTGGACATCTTAACAGTATGGCGGCGGGCAGCATGGGCTTTGGGCCATTTGCGGGAACAGCTGGTGGTGCGTCTCCGAGGCCGGGCGGAGTGGAGACGAGAATCTCCTTCTGGTACGCCAATTTGCGTTCCCCTCAACTCTTTCCCATAGTGGGTGGTGGGTTGAGCTGGGGGGGATCGGGTTAGGGATCAAGAAGGTGCGGTTCCATGTGAACAACTGGGAGTGGTGCAGGCCATCAACAATTTGTCTGCATCTTCGCCTCCGGGTTTCGGTTCTCCGGTTGTTTTGGTTTTGCGGTGTTTAAGAATTAAATCGTGGGTGGTGGCGGAGCATGTTCCGGGGTGGCGAATGCGGTGGCTGATTCTCTTTCTCGATGCAGTGGAGCGTTCAGGAAGCTGGCGCCATCGGCGGCGAAGAGGTGAGAGAACTGCCCCAGTCACCTTGGAGCGCGGCATCCGAGTCGCAGACCATTTGATCCGGGCTTCCCTAGTCAGGTGGGACCTGTTTGGCCTATAGGATGGGGCCGGGGGATGTGGTCAGATGGCTTGCGGGTTTTGGTTCGGTGGTCGCGAGGAGATGAGGTAGGGCATTGTTGTGCCTGATGGTTCACTGTGAGGGCGCTGGGTTTGGTCGATGGCTAAGGTACGCAGATTTATGGAGGGCTTAGCATTTGTTTTAAGTGGAGAAGGAGGAGGGATCTCATAGAAAAGATTTTGTTATTTCTCGGCTTTTGCGCGTTATGCGTGGAGGGGGCCAGGATTTGCATCCGCCCGGTGTTCGCAGTTGTTGGACACGTTAGTGGGGTGGTGCAGTCCAGTGGCGGCCTCAGAGTACGAGGTGGCTTTGTTTCGCCCCCCCCCCCCCCCCCTGGCCTCTCGCTAGCCTTTTTTGGGCCGTTGGGGGTGGCGGAGTTGGTTTCCCCGAGTCGTGGAGGAGGGGTGCCTGCAGGCCCGCGACGTGTGGGAGCATGAGGTGGGTGGTATTTTGGATCCACGTTCAAAAAAGACTGATCAGGAGGGAGGGGCCAACAGGTGCGGTTGAGGGGGATTCCCGGAGCTCTCATGTCCCTCTGGCTTTGTTTGCGGCTGGGTGGTGGGGTGGGGGGGGCATTCGGGTTTTGTGGCAGAGCGAGTGTTGTGGGCCCCTATTGGTCACCAGTATGGTTCCTTTTCTGTCGCATAGTCAATTTGCGGCATGTCAGGCGCTGGTTGGGGCATTGGGTCTGGAGCCCAGTGAGTTCGCCCGGGGGGGGGGCACCTCTTTCGGATAGGAGGCGGCAACATAGGCCGGCGGGTTGGGGGGCTTCGCCCTGAGTTGTCCGCAGATTGGAAGAATGGGATCAGGACGCGGTTTCAGGATATATGTGGCGACCCCCTAAGTTGGTTTGTCGGGGTAAGGTCTTAGGGGTGGCAAGGGTTTTTATTGTTCTGTTAGCGCCTGAGTTTTGCCGTCACGTTTTCGTGTTCTGTTTTTCTTTTTGTAGCTCTTCCGCCTTGCCTGGTCTGGATCCTGGGTCAATCCCTATGTCCAATGGGCGCTAGGGAAGAGAGCGGGACGTCCGGCGGAGGGCGGCAAGCTCGCTCTTTTCCGCATGTGCAGTGATTCGTCTGTATAGGAAAACGGCGTGGTATGAGGTGGCTGGGGGTGTTCCGGAATTTTTGCAGTATGCGCATTGATAGACCCCCGGATGTTCTTGTAGTGCATGCGGGGTAATTGATTTAGGGCTCCCTTACCTCTCCGGGAGCTGGGTAAAGAAACATTAAATATGACCTGTTGCGGTTGTGGTCGTCTTTTTCCCGGCTGGTTCAATGTGTGGTCGACATGTGTTTACCACATCGTTTTGGCGGGGGCCAGGTCAGTGATAGCCTGGAATATGCCCGGAGTAAAGGCAACAGGTCAAGTGGCAGGATATTGTGGCACGTAATGGGGGGGTTTTGTGCGCCAACCATTGAATGGAAGCAGGAGTGGGGAATTTTTGGAGAGCGGATGGGTCATTCATGACAGCGGTTTGGTTTGGACTTATGAGCCCCTCAGTCCTTCAGGAGGGTATTGAGAGGGCTCTCGTTTGGTGGGGTCTCGCTGTGCATGAGGGGTCCATGGCATGCACGCGGTGGCGGTCGAGGTTCGTGGAGTGGTGGAGGAATTGTGAGGGAGTCCTTCGGGAGGATTCCTCAGAGTTAGGTGGGTAACTTGGCGGCCCCGGCGTAAGGTGGGCTCTTTCGGGTGTTATCCAGGTGGAGCAAAATGGAGGAGCCATAGAGTAGGCTTTTGGGTCGCTCCCGATCCAGTGAGTACGGCTGGGGGCAAATGGTGTTTTTTGGTCCCTTCGGGAATGTGGTCGCCGGTGCGGTTTTTTGGCTTCCAAGGACCTCGGCCCCATGTTTGTTTACTGGTTGGTTATAAAGTGGTTTATTCGGGTTATTTATGGTGGTTGTAATATAGATATATATATGTATAGGAGAGCACGGGTAGAGGTGGATTATTTTGATACGTGGAGAATATAGATAGATTACATATATAATATTTATATACCGTTTACAGATTTATATTATATTTATACTGGTTTGTGTTATATTTATGTGTAATTTTTGTTAATAAAACGGCTGCTGTGGCCAATTTAATTCAAACAGGTTTGACGTGTCATCACTGGGGGGCTACAGTAGGGAGGTGGGGATCAAGGAATAAATTGGAGGGAAGATTGGTGAGGGCAGGGCGCGCAGACTCAGCGTTGCCCTGGGGTCAAGACCGCGCGCCGGACCGGGGCCACGCCCCCATGAGGGGAGGCGCGACATGACCCGGCACGCTGGGCGCGGCCGGAGCGGGTCACGGTGACGCGGCCGGAGCGCGTCATGGTGACGCGGCAGCCGGGGGAGGAGTTCGGGTGCAGGGAGGGGCGGTATTTAAGGCCGCCTCTCTGCCCGGGAAAGCAGTCAGTGCAGCACATGTGAGGCAGTCCCACCCGCCCGCCCTTAAATGGGGGTTCGGAGCATAGGAGGTGTGGTTTGTGGGGAAGTTCTCGGCAACGCTGGATGCTGGGAATTATTATGTCACGGTGGCCGTGGCGGTCGAGGTTCTTGGAGTGGTGGAGGAAATTGGGGAAGGAGTCCTTCGGGGTAGGATTCCCAGAGTTTGGGTAACTTGGACGGCCCGGCGAAGGTGGGCTCTTTGGGGGTGTTATCCCTGGGGAGCAAAATGGGGAGCCATAGAGTATGGCTTTTTTTGGGCCCCCGAGCCAGTGGAGTAAGGCTGGGGGCAAAATGGTGGGTTTGTCCCTTCGGGGATTTGGTCGCCGGGTCGGTTTTGGGGCTCCAAGACCTCGGCCCCATGTTTGGTACTGGTTGGTTATAAAATGTTATTTCGGGTTATTTATGTGGTTGTATATAGATATATATATGTATAGGGAGAGGCACGGGTAAGGTGGATTATTTATACGTGGAGGGATATATATAATTACATATATATATTTTATATACCGGTTTACAGATTTATATTATATTTATACTGTTTGTGTTATATTTATGTGTATTTTGTTAATAAAACGGCTGCTGTGGCCCAATTAATCCAAACAGGTGTCGTGTTTATCACTGGGGGGCTACAGTAGGGAGGTGGGATCAAGGAATAAATTGGAGGGAAGATTGGTGAGGGGAGGGCGCGCAGAACCTCAGCGTTGCCCGGGGGGCATGTGCTAGTCTGGGTGGCTTTGGTGCTGGTGGAGGGGAAAGTGATGGTCGGGGTGGGTTTGTGCTGGTGGAGGTAATGTGATACTCTGGGGTGGCTTTGGTGCTGGTGGAGGTCATGTGATGCTCTGGGGTTGCTTTGGGGCTGGTGGAGGTCTTGTGATGCTCTGGGGTTGCTTTGGTGCTGGTGGAGGTAATGTGATGGTCTGGGGTTGGTGCTGGTGGAGGTCATGTGATGGTCTGGGGTTGGTGCTGGTGGAGGGAATGTGATGGTCTGGGGTTGGTGCTGGTGGAGGGAATGTGATGGTCTGGGGTTGGTGCTGGTGGAGGGAATGTGATGGTCTAGGGTTGGTGCTGGTGGAGGGAATGTGATGGTCTAGGGTTGGTGCTGGTGGAGGGAATGTGATGGTCTAGGGTTGGTGCTGGTGGAGGAATGTAAAGGGTCTGGGGTTGGGGGCTGGTGGGGAATGTGAGGGTCGGGGGTTTGGTGCCGGTGGAGGGAATGTGATGTCTGGGTTGCTTTGGTGCGGTAAATGGGAGATTTGTACAAGGTAAAAGGGACTTTGAAAAAGGGAAGGCAAATCACTCCATTTTGCACTGCCTTGCCATACCCTGTGGACAGCGCTTGATTGGAGCCAATTTCATCCTGCAACAGGACAATGACCCACAGCACACCTCCAAATGATGCAAGAACTATTTCGGGAAGCAGGAGGCAGCTTGTATTCTACACTATCTGTAATGTAGAGGCCAGCGCAGTCACCAGATCTCAACCCCATTGAGCTGTTGTGGGAGCAGCTTGACCATATGGTTCGCAAAAAGTGCCCATCAAGCCAATTCAACTTGTGGGAGGGGCTTCTGGAAGCAGGGGGTGAAATTTCTCCAGATGACCTCAGCAAATTAACAGCTAGAACTAGAGATGGGCGAATTGATTCTAACGAAGTGGAATTCGTTTAGAATTTCAGGAAAACTTCGGTTCTGAACGAAGTCGAAGTTTGGGGTACTCGGGTGAACGAAGTGTGCTTTTGTTGATAAAATTGGGTGCGAGCACATGGCGCTACATGGGGCAAAGAACTCTGGGGGGGAAGAAGGGCATAGCCTGCATGACATGTGCAGAGGTGAAGCCAATCAGAGACCGGCGGATTCTGTGACGTCACCGGGAAATATATAAGTCCGGGCGCGGGCGCTGGGAGCTCATACCGCTCTCACTGTGCTCACAGGGAAGGTGCTGCCGCGGCTGATTGTGATAGCTGATACTAAAGAACTGATTTTTTATACAGCGATTTTTGGGGGTAAACTCAGCTTGTCTCAGAGACTGTTCCTTAATGTTCTATTTCTGATTTTTTGGGGTATTTGGATCTGAAGTCCAGTTGTGCGTCCAGTGCAGCTGCAAATACATTTTAATTTCTATCTGCTCACAAGCACATTGAATATCCAAGTTATCTAAGCCTGTTTTCCCGTTGTATTCATTTAAAGAAACAGCATTTTTACAATACAAATACCACTTCATTTTTGGCTGCTCAATTCTTTTGGGGCAATTTACATCCAGGGGTTAATTAAGCGTTGTTTTTCTGCTGTTTGTGTGACTCCAAGAAACCGTCATTTTCATCCCAAAATAATAACATTTTTCCTGTAGCCTAATTCACAAGCAAAGGTTAATTACAATTTAATCTCTTGTTGTGTGGCGTAAAAAACACGGCATTGTAACACGCTACAAAGCTACTAGTTTGTGGTGGCTCATTTCTTTTGCACAATTTACATCCAGGGGTTAATTAAGCGTTGTTCTGCAGTTGTACTCAGTAAAAAAACTTTCTTTTTCACCCCGCCACAGAAGAAATTCTGTAGCATAATTCATATCCAAAGGTTTTAAATTTAAACCTGTTTGTGCTTTTACATTTAGTAAAATACACAGAGTTTTTAAACGGCACATACAAGTCAATTTTTCCTGCCCATTTGGGAGCGCAATTTATATCAAGGGTTACCAACTTTTAGTGGGTTCATTTGGGGTCAAATACAGGGTGGTGTATTTTTTCATATACAGATATCTTCATCAAACAGTGTCTGTACATTTTAGAACAAACAGTATGTCAGACAGAGAGGTGGAGGCCTGCACCTGCGAGTGGAAGGACAAAAAATTCCTGAAAGGCC
Organism: Phyllomedusa bahiana; assembly: GCA_025379985.1. NCBI lineage: Eukaryota > Metazoa > Chordata > Amphibia > Anura > Hylidae > Phyllomedusa > Phyllomedusa bahiana. The sequence continues at coordinate 37,659 of JAODAL010039680.1, forward strand.
AGGTCGCAGCACGCAAAAGGAGTCGCAGCAGGGGCACCGGGGAGGGCCCCAAACTGCCGCTGTCATTACGGCCCTGTGTTTGG
>JAODAL010039681.1:0-37741 GCA_025379985.1 Phyllomedusa bahiana
GCCAATCGATTAAGATCTTGAGATTTTGGAGTCTGCAAGTGACAGCTTTGTTGTATCACAGATCACGGATCATAGATAACTCAAAATCCCTTAGGTGTTTACGGTAATAGCGATCACAACATCTAAGGAGTTAGATGGGAAGGCTCCTTTTGTCACCTCCCTGCAAGTTGATTGGTGGGTGTGTAATGAGTTGCTTTAATAGCCATGAGCCTTACAATTGCCCCCATGTGTGCCATGTTAGTACACCTATTAGGTCTGGCCAAGGGTGTCTTTTAGCATTTATTAAAGGTTGATAAAATGTTGAAAAATATAGATGAAAAGAAGAAAAAGCTCACCATCCCTATGCTGCCTTAATATGTATAAAAAATACATGCAACATAAAAATTAAAATATTATGCATCTTGGAATGTCCCGATACAAACACCATTTGTTTAAGTTAAAAGTGTTTTAAATGTACAAAAGATGTAAAACATGAAAAATACATAATTTTGGTGTTATAATTGTGCTGACTTATAGAATAAAACTGTGTTTTCCATGTTGCACAGTAAACCGCACAGCATTGGAAACATAAGAAAAGAATATTGGAATTGCTGTTTTTTCTTTTCTCCCCAGAAACAGTAAATGAAAGTTAGTCAATAAGTTATATGAATCCCAAAATGTGCCAAATGCAACTCCTTGTGCAAAAAAACAAGATGATTAAAAAAAAAATAAAGGTGAAAGCTTTCAAAAAGCAGAAATGAAAGCATGAAAAATTAAAATGAAAAAAAAAAAAAAGTAGTGCCAAATTAGGGTGTGTTCTTAAGGGGTTGACCAGTATGCCCTTTACAGGAAAGCACGGGACAGTTGTTTAGCTAGCACTGTGTTGTACATTTTACAACCCACATGTCCTCACTAGACAAACGATATGGTTTTTATCAGCATTCAAATGGTAGAAAATGAAAAATTTAATGAGTGCACGCCATTCAGATTAGGACCATGGTCGATATAAATATACATAAAAAATTTAAAAAAGGCAGCACATAAAAAAATATGGAAGTTCAATAACCCAACAGAAGCAACTACTAGGATTGCAGCATCTTCTTCACCCTGCCTACCAAAAATGAATGCAAAAGTGAACAAAAAGCCTTTTCTCCCCAATATTGTATTAATATAAACATCTTCAATCGATAGTGTAGAACTAAACCACCCAGGTTACATGTACGGCATTAGCAGGACCCCCCCTGCATGGAAACATACTACATTAAAAACCATATGCCGTAAACCACAAATTTCTCTTTGCGTTTTTATGGATTTTTTATTCTTTTTATATTATAGAACAATCTTCCCCAAAATATTGCCATAATAAAGCGTTGGCTGAAATTTTATATACTTCTCATATAAGCACAACAAAAGTTCAGGAAAATGTAACCTGGAATCCTCAGTGAGGTTAAATGTCCCGAAGGGTCGGCAGGTTTCCCCCAAAGGTATCTACTGATTTCGAGCCTTTCAACAGAGATCCTAGGAGCAGCCGGTTTAGATTGTCCTCCATAAGAAACACCACACGACGTTTCGGGGGATAACCACGCCCCCTTTCTCAAGTGTGAGCAGGATCCTACGTACGCTATCTATTTGTACTCCTGAATGCAGGTGAGGGTAATTAAACCCGCCTACTATGCAATACAAGACATCTACACTCATGTAGCCTAAAAATAGTCTCTTAAAGTTTAAACATACTATCTAGTACAAACGATTCTATTCAACAACATAAAAAGGCATGTACATATTACACATTCCATGTTAATCCCAATATAAACTGTTTCAGATAGAATCCACATATGGAGGACAATAAATTGCAACATTATAATCATAAAAATACCCTTCCACAGGCACGTTTCATTAAGCCTTTTGGAGCTAAAGCATCCAACTATTGATCCAGAATACTTCACGCTGCAACAATCGTTTGATTAATCTGAACTGGGTCATTTCCCCGTGACCTCCCCAACACACACCAGCGCAAGTCTGATACATTGTGTGAGTTCTCAAAGAAATGTCTGGCGACGCCCGTTTCCACCAAACTTTTTTTTGTTTTTGTTGTTGGCCTGAGCCATCAGCTCAGCCTCACGTGGATTTTTTCCATCCGGGACTTATACAAACGAATTAAAGATCTATGTTCATTGAGCCTGACACGTATCATACGTGATGTTTTGACCAACATAACATTGCCGCATGGGCATTTGAGTAAATATATAACATTGCTGGTAGTGCATGTGAAAAAGCCACGGATAGGGACCGGAGTACCTTGTGATGGATGTGCAATAAAATTTCACCCTTTATGATCCCATTTGCAATTATGACAAGCCAGGCAGGGGTAAGTACCCCTTTCTCTGAGTCTGAAGAATTGTTGGGACTAATCTTCTTTTTAAGGTCTGAATGTACAACGAAAATTACCGATAGATTTTCCTTTCTGATAAAAAAATTAGGATGGGTTTTAAATAATGGCATATTTTTTGATCTTTTGGCAGCAAATGCCATATTTCCTGATAGTTCTCCTAACTAGTTTAGCATGGGAATCATACACTGAAATTTTTTCCGCATCTATGATCGCTTTCTCTGGGTTTTTGGGAGCCCAACGCTTCATTGCGTGATAGGGCCCCCACCTCTTCTCCTATCTTAGAAACTATCTCTTCAGAGTAACCTCTTGCAGTGAACTTCTGGATTAGCTTCTCTTTTTTTGTTGATAATTCTCATAAGAGGAACAGTTTCGGCGACCCCTGGGGAAAACTGACCTTTAGGGATGGCATTAATAAACACTAGGGGCATGTTGGCTACGACTATCAAGTAAGTTATTTTTGTCTATCCCCTTTAGAATATAGTGTAGTAGATATATTTAGCACCTTCCTTCTTAACAGTAACATCTAAGAAGTGTATAGTTTCACGATCTTTTTCAAGATTTGAATGCAATCTGGGCATGTGCCGCATTGATATACCGCATGAAATCATCCAACTCCTCCTCACATGCCTCTCCAAAACATGCAGACTCGTCCACATAACGCTGCCACATAACTATGTGACAGCTCCAAGGATTATGCATAACATGCAAATCCTCAAAAGATTCCATGAAAATATTGGCAAGGCAGGGCGCGACGGGAGAACCCATCGAAACGCCCTGCCGTTGCCAATAGAATCCTGCCCAAAAACGAAAATAAATTTTCGTGAGGATAATGTCCAGTAACTCGAGCAGAAAACAGATAAATCTGTTCGAGAGACTGGGCATCGCATATAAGTTTGTTCCCTTTAATTTGCTTGTATACCTTCTTCATGTGGGATACCATGTATATAAAAAATTTTGACGTCCAAGGTACACATCAAAGTGACTTCAGACTGTCAATTTTCTCAATTTGATTCAAAAAATCATTAGTGTCCTTAAGGCAGCGGGGAAGAACCTTGACGATTCCCTGCAGATAGCTATCAATGTAAACGGCTACTGGTTGGAATACCGACCCAATCCCCGAAACTATCGGGCGGCCAGGTGGCTCAGTAAGGGATTTGTGAATTTTAGGGACTAAATAAAGCAGAGGAGTGCGGGGGGACTCAACAGTGAGCAATTTTGAGGTGCTTAGGTCAATTAGACCTTGCATCGCCCCCTTTGTTAATACTCCATCGATCAATCCTTTAACCTGAGCTGTTTGGGTCTTCCTTAATTTTTTCATAGAACCCCCCTTCTTCTCCTAGCTGTCTTTCTGCCTCATTAATGTAATTAATTTTTATCCATAAGGACGATGGATCCACCCCTTTTCGGCTTTCTTCAGAATAATGTTCTCATCATTCTGAATGTCTTGTAACGCTTCCCTTTTCAATCCTTGTGAAATTATTGTGATATGGATTATTATGTTGTTTCCATTTCTTTGAAACCTCCTGCCTAACGAGTTGTTGAAAGGATTCAAGCATAATTTCTTGAAAACCTCAGGTCGAATTGGCTTTTCTTCCTTAATCTATCAGGTACATTACTAGATCGATTATCCCTCCCGAAGTACATCCTCAACCTGATTCTCCCACAAAACTTATAAAATGCTCGTCTCAAAATCATAGAGAGAAATACTCCTGGAGGGGACAAATTCAAACCCTTTTTTTAAGAACCCTTAGACTGGAAAAGGTGTAAGGGGTCTTAGACGAGATGTTCACAATCAAATTATTTATATTTTCTTCTTTTTTGTTCCGTTTGGTTGGTGCTTTTGGCTGGTTTCGTTCGTCGGTTGTTCGCCACTTTGTGGTCTCGGGGTCGGTCGCCTCCTTTAAAAAGGTTGCGTGCCCTTCTTTTAGTAGAACGAAGTGTCATTTTGTTTTTGTCCGGACGTTCCGCTTAAAATTTAAGTAATATCAGATGTGATTTATCATTATAGCGTGTTCTACGTGTGAAAGTTCTTTCCTTAGCCCACGAATAAACTTTGTTCTGGGGCATAATCCCTTGTTTTCCCGTTCGAACTTTTTGATCTTGATTGACATTATTTGTTCCCGTAGTTTAGCATATTTTCATTAATCTGTTTGGTAACTTCCTCAAACGCTTCACGTTGAGTTGCTTTAAAACTCTGTTCACATTGTAAATATATTCATCACGTGTTCTCTTAATGCAAGATGGAGGTGGGTGGACAGTCAATAACATTAATCAAGTGAATAGCGATTACTTAGTTTCGAACCACTTGCTTTGATATTGTGCATCATCTTTCAGCAATAAATTGGCATAAGTGAACTCCTAAGACCTCTCGGTTACGTTGTACCTTTAAGTATTCGGTAAGCGTAGTGCGTGAAGGTGTAAGCTCAGCTCCTTTTTCCTCAGGTTTCTAGCTGTTGTTCCAATCAATGGGCCGATGTAACACCTGTGGCACCTGTGGGACTCCAGCTTTAGCCGCTCTTCGGCTTGCTGGAGAATCTGTGATCTTTCCTCTTCGGACAGTCCATTGTTCCGCGCTATTTTAAGTAATTAATGATATGTTATAAAATGACATAATGATTTTGCTAAAGCGGGGGAATAAGCAAATTCAAGCGATAGTGTAGCCCCTAAACCACCCGGTTACATGTACGGCATTAGCAGGATCCCCCCTGCATGGAAACATACTACATTAGAACAATATGCCGTAAACCACAAATGTTCTCTTTGCGTTTTTATGGATATTTTTATTCTTTTTATATTAATAGAACAATCTTCCACCAATATTGCCATAATAAAGCGTTGGCTGAAATTTTATATGCTTCTCATATAAGCACAACATGAGAAGTACATTTTCCTGAACTTTTATTGTGCTTATATGAGAAGTATATAAAATTTCAGCCAACGCTTTATTATGGCAATATTGGTGAAGATTGTTCTATAATATAAAAAGAATAAAAATATCCATAAAAACGCAAAGAGAACATTTGTGGTTTACGGCATATTGTTCTAATGTAGTATGTTTCCATGCAGGGGGGGTCCTGCTAATGCCGTACATGTAACCTGGGTGGTTTAGTGCTATACTTTCACTTGAAGTTGCTTACTTACCCCGTTTTAGCACATCATTATGTCCTTTGATAACATATCAGTAATTACTGAAAATAGAGCGGAGACATATGGACTGTCCGAAGAGGAAAGATCACAGATTCTCCAGCAAGCCGAAGATGCAGGCTACAGCTGGAGTCCCACAGGTGCCACAGGTGTTACATCGGCCCATGATTGGAACAAACAGCTAGAAACGCTGAGGAAAAAGGAGCTGAGCTTACACCTTCACGCATCTACGCTTACCGAATACTTAAAGGTACAACGTATACCGAGAGGTCTTAGGAGTTCACTTATGCCAATATTGCTGAAAGATGATGCACAATATCAAAGCAAGTGGTTCGCACTAAGTAATCGCTATTCACTTGATCTAATGTTATTGACTGTCCAGCACCTCCATCTTGCGATTAAGAGAACACGTGATGATATCATACAATGTGAACAGAGTTTTAAAGCAACTCAACGTGAAGCGTTTGAGGAAGTTACTAAACAGATTAATGAAAATATTGCTAAACTACGGGAACAAATAATGTCAATCAAGATCAGAAAGTTCGAACGGGATACAAGGGATTATGCCCAGAACAAAGTTTATTCGTGGGCTAAGGAAAGAACTTTCACACGTAGAACACGCTATAATGATAAATCCACATCTGATATTACTTCATCTGAAGCGGAATCGACCGGACAAAAACAAATGACACTTCGTTCTACTAAAAAGAAGGGCACGCAACCTTTTTTAAAGGAGGCGACCGACCCCGAGACCACAAGTGGCGAACAACCAGACGAACGAAACCAGCCGAAAGCACCAACCAAACGGAACATAAAGAAGAAAATATAAATAATTTGATTGTGAACATCTCGTCTAAGACTCTTACACCTATTCAGTCTAACGTTCTTAACAAAGGTTTGAATTTTGTCCCCTCCAGGAGTATTTCTCTCTTTGATTTTGAGACGAGCTTTTATAAGTTTTGTCGAGGAATCAGGTTGAGGATGTACTTCGGGAGGGATAATCGATCTAGTAATGTACCTGATAGATTAAGGAAGAAAAGCCAATTCGACCCTGAGGTGTCAAGCATTATGCTTGAATCCTTTCAACAACTCGTTAGGCAGGAGGTTTCAAAGAAATGGAAACAACATAATAATCCATATCACAATAATTTCACAAGGATTGAGAGGGAAGCGTTACAAGACATTCAGAATGATGAGAACATTATTCTGAAGAAAGCCGACAAGGGTGGATCCATCGTCCTTATGGATAAGATTAATTACATTAATGAGGCAGAAAGACAGCTAGGAGAAGAAGGGGTCTATGAAAAAATTAAGGAAGATCCAACAGCTCAGGTTAAAGGATTGATCGATGGAGTATTAACAGAGGCGGCGATGCAAGGTCTAATTGATCTAAGCACCTCAAAATTGCTCACTGTTGAGTCCCCCCGCACTCCTCTGCTTTATTTAGTCCCTAAAATTCACAAATCCCTTACTGAGCCACCTGGCCGCCCGATAGTTTCGGGGATTGGGTCGGTATTCCAACCAGTAGCCGTTTACATTGATAGCTATCTGCAGGGAATCGTCAGAGATCTTCCCCGCTGCCTTAAGGACACTAATGATTTTTTGAATCAAATTGAGAAAATCGACATGTCTGAAGTCACTTTGATGTGTACCTTGGACGTCAAAAGTTTATATACATGTATCCCACATGAAGAAGGTATACAAGCTATTAAGAACAAACTTATATGCGATGCCAGTCTCTCGAACAGATTTATATGTTTTCTGCTTGAGTTACTGGACATTATCCTAACGAAAAATTATTTTCGTTTTGGACAGGATTGCTATTGGCAACGGCAGGGCGTTTCGATGGGTTCTCCCGTCGCGCCCTGCCTTGCCAATATTTTCATGGAATCTTTTGAGGATTTGCATGTTATGCATAATCCTTGGAGCTGTCACATAGTTATGTGGCAGCGTTATGTGGACGATGTCTGCATGTTTTGGAGAGGCAGTGAGGAGGAGTTGGATGATTTCATGAGGTATATCAATGCGGCACATGCCCAGATTGCATTCACTCTTGAAAAAGATCGTGAAACCATACACTTCTTAGATGTTACTGTTAAGAAGGAAGGTGCTAATATATCTACTACACTATATTCTAAGGAGATAGACAAAAATAACTTACTTGATAGTCGTAGCCAACATGCCCCTAGTGTTATTAATGCCATCCCTAAAGGTCAGTTCCTCAGGGCTCGCCGAATCTGTTCCTCTTATGAGAATTATCAACAACAAAAAGAGAAGTTAATCCAGAAGTTCACTGCAAGAGGTTACTCTGAAGAGATAGTTTCTAAGATAGGAGAAGAGGTGGGCGCCCTGTCACGCAATGAAGCGCGGGCTCCTAAACCTAGAGAAAGCGATCATAGATGCGGATATATTTCAGTGTATGATTCCCATGCTAATCTAGTTAGGAGAACTATCAGGAAATACTGGCATTTGCTGCAAAAAGATCAAAAATATGGCCACTTATTTAAAACCTATCCTAAGTTTATTTATCAGAAAGGAAAATCTATCGGTAATTTTGTTGTACATTCAGACCTTAAAAAGAAGATTAGCCGCCAACAATTTCTTCAGACTCAGAGAAGGGGTACTTACCCCTGCCTGGCTTGTCATAATTGCAATGGTATCATAAAGGGTGATTCTATTGCACATCCATCACAAGGTACTCCGGTCCCTATCAGTGGCTTCTTCACATGCACTACCAGCAATGTTATATATTTACTCAAATGCCCATGCGGCAAATGTTATGTTGGTCAGACATCACGTATGATACGTGTCAGGCTCAATGAACAGAGATCTCTAATTCGTTTGTATAAGTCCCGGATGGAAAAAAAATCCACCTGAGGCTGCGCTGAGGGCTCAGGACCAACAACCAAAAGCAAAAAAAGTTTGGTGAAACGGCGTCGCTAGACATTTCTTTGAGAACTCACACAATGTATCAGACTTGCGCTGGGTGTGTTGTTGGAGGAGGTCACGGGTAGTGACCCAGTTCAGATTAATCTGCGATTGTTGCAGCGTGAAGTATTCTGGATCAATAGATTGGATGCTTTAGCTCCAAAAGGGCTTAATGAAACGTGCCTGTGGAAGGTATTTTTATGATTATAATGTTGCAATTTATTGTCCTCCATATGTGGATTCTATCTTAGAACAGTTTATATTGGGATTAACATGGAATGTGTAATATGTACATGCCTTTTACTGTTGTTGAATAGAATCGTTTGTACTAGATAGTATGTTAACTTTTAAGAGAGTATATTAGGCTACATGAGTGTAGATGTCTTGTATTGCATAGTAGGCGGGTTTAATTACCCTCACCTGCATTCAGGAGTACAAATAGATAGCGCACGTAGGATCCTGCTCACACTTGAGAAAGGGGGCTTGGTTATCCCCCGAAACTCGTGTTGGTGTTTCTTATGGAGGACATCTAAACCGGCTGCTCCTATGATCTCTGTTGAAAGGCATCGAAATCAGTAGATACCTTTGGCGGAAACCTGCCGACCCTTCGGGACATTTAACCTCATTGAGGATTCCAGGTTACATTTTCCTGAACTTTTGTTGTGCTTATATGAGAAGTATATAAAATTTCAGCCAACGCTTTATTATGGCAATATTGGTGAAGATTGTTCTATAATATAAAAAGAATAAAAATATCCATAAAAACGCAAAGAGAACATTTGTGGTTTACGGCATATTGTTCTAATGTATTAATATAAACATCAAATCATCCCACAAAAATAAGCCCCTACACAGCTCTGTATACAGGAAAATAAAAAAAGTTATGGCTCTCAGACTATGGAGATGAAAAACGTGTTTTGCTTTGTAAATAAAAGTATTTTTTTATAATGTAAAATCAGTGAATACAAATTTTGTATCACTATAATCATATCAACCTGCTGGGTAGAGCTAGCATGTCATTATTACTGGAACTGCACTTTTCCCCTCATTTTTTTGGCCCAATGCTAAAAAAAAGTGAAACACCTGTGCGCCCAAAATGCAAAATACACCCTTTGATGAGATCCATGAGGGGTGTTGAGTCCAAGATGGGTTGACTCCTCAAAGGTTTAACCTGTTCTGATACTTTGGGGGCTTTGCAAATGTTACATGGCACCCACCAAAATCTGCCTTCCAAAAACCAAACAGCGCTCCCTTCCTTGAATGCTATGCCATACACCAAAACAGCTTGTTTTCCAGGATTTTCAGCTAAAATTTCAGATTGTTGGAGAAAATGTTTTTTTTTTTTTTCCATTTCCACAGCCTAATGCTAAAAAAATTGTAAAACACCTGTGGGATCAATATACTCATTAAACCCCTGGATTATCCCTTAAAGGATGTAGTTTCCAATATGGGGTCTTAGGCTATGTTCACACGGCATAATTGCGGGGCGTAATTATGCCGTGTGAACGTAGCCTAAGACCCGCAATTACACCGTGAGTTCGGGAGCTCGGCGCGAGCTCCCGCCGGCCCCATAGACATTAATTACTAGCAGCGCGTATTTGCCACTAGTAATTGACATGTCACTTATCTCCCCCCGCAGCGTATTGTCCGAGTGGGGAGAGGAGGCATAATACATAGTTCTCTTTGAGATCTGTGGATTACCGGAATGACTGGGACATATCTTGCCCCGTATTGAGCGTAGTACGGCGCGAAATACAGGGCGAGATACGTCCAAATTTAAGCCATGTGAACATAGCCTTAGAGTATCCTCAAACCTGTAATGTCACCAAAATAAAATCGTAATGAAAATCCAGTAAGTGCTCCTCCTACTCTGAAACTTATGGTTCAGTCAAATAGCACACTAAAGCCACATGTGAGATATTTCTTGAAAATGAAAAAAACTTTGCTTCAATTTCTGTGGAATACCTAAAGGGTTAATAAACTTCCTAAAAACTGTTTTGTCTATTTTAAGAAGTGTAGTTTCTTAGACTCAGTCATTTATGGGGATATCTAACATATAGCCCCCTCAAAGCCAAGTCAGAACTGGACTGGTCTGTAAAAAAAATCTCTGTTGCAAATTTTCTTTAAACTGTGAAAAAATTACTATTAAATTTCTAAGCTACCTAATGTTGTAAATAATACAATTTAAAAATTATACCAATGTACAGTAGACATGTGATAGATGCTAGTTATAAACAATGTTTTTGTGATATAACTATCTATCTTACACGCCAACACTTTTGAAGTTTGAAAATGGCAAAGGTTTCAAAAAAAATTTCAGTATATTTTGATATTTTTTCACAAAAAGCAAGGATTGTATGGACCAAAATTTCTTACTAACTTAAATCATAATGTGTCACAAGAAAAAAGTCTCTGAATCACATAGTTAGGTAAAAGTACCAAAAAGTTATTCTCACATAAGGTGACACATGTTAGATTTAAACAATGGGGCTCTTTCAGGAAGATCAAAACTGGCTGCTGTGGAAAGGGGTTAAATTACAAAACTCTTTCTCTATGTGAAGTTCCCATAATTTGCTGTTTATTTACATTTTCATTAATATGGTATTAACTGAAGGCAGGAATCCTATTTCTTAAATTCCTATTAAAGCTAGGGCTATTGCCCACCTAAAAGTAAAGAGTCCATGGAGTAAAGTTTTAATATGCAATTATTAACACTTTAGTCAACTTGGACATATGACTAAGAGTATGGAACGTGGTTATTCAACATAGACAGGGTGCTATAGGAGACCAATTATATGCCTATATACTGTAGTTCATCAGCACTGCAGTATACAGTGGGAAAAAAGTATTTAGTCAGCCACCAATTGTGCAAATTCTCCTACTTAAAAAGATGAGAGAGGCCTGATATTGACAACATAGGTAGACCTCAACTATGAGAGACAAAATGAGAAAACAAATCCAGAAAATCACATCATCTGATTTGGAAAGAATTTATTTGCAAATTATGGTGTAAAATAAGTATTTGGTCAATAGCAAAAGTTCATCTCAATACATTGTTATATATCATTTGTTGGCAATGACAGAGGTCAAATGTTTTCTGTAAGTCTTCACAAGGTTGGCACACACTGTTGCTGGTATGCTTGCCCATTCCACCATGCAGATCTCCTCTAGAGCATTAATGTTTTGGGGCTGTCGCTGGACAACACGGACTTTCAGCTCTCTCCAAAGGTTTTCTATGGGGTTGAGATCTTTAGACTGGCTAGGCCACTCCAGGACCTTGAAATGCCTCTTACGAAGCCACTCCTTCGTTGCCCGGGAGGTGTGCTTGGAGTCATTGTCATGCTGAAAGACCTATCCACGTTTCATCTTCAATGCCCTTGCTGATGGAAAGAGGTTTACACTCAAAATCTCACGATTTTTACATTACATGGCCCCATACATTCTTTCATATACAAGGATCAGTTGTCCTGGTCCCTTTTCAGAGAAACAGCCACAAAGCAGGATGTTGCCACCGCCATGCTTCACAGTAGGTATGGTGTTCTTTGGATGCAGCTCAGCATTCTCTCTCCTCCAAACATGACGAGTTGTGTTTCTACCAAACAGTTCTACTTTCTTTTCATCTGACCATAGGATATTCTCCCAATATTCTTCTGGATCATCCAAATGGCCTCTAGCAAACTTCAGACGGGCTTGGACATGTACTGGCTTAAACAGGGGGACATATCTGGCACTGCAGGATCTGAGTCCCTGGCGACGTAATGTGTTACTGATGGTAGCCTTTGTTACGTTGGTCCCAGCTCTTTGCAGGTCATTCACTAGGTTCCCCCATGTGGTTCTGGGATTTTTGCTCACCACTCGTGTGATCATTTTGACCTTATGGGATGAGATCTTGCGTGGAGCCCCAGATTGAGGAAGATTATCAGTGGTCTTGTATGTCTTCTTCACACCAAGCTGCTTGCCTATTGCAGATTCACTCTTCCCAGCCTGGTGCAGGGCTACAATTTTGTTTCTGGTGTCCTTCGACAGGTCTTTGGTCTTCACCATAGTGAAGTTAGGCACATTGTTCGTAAGACTCAAAACTTTTTAATGCGCCTAACATGCGGGGGTGTTCTGGGGGGTGTTCTGAGGCATAGCGTACCACACTTATAGACACATATGGCAAAACTAGGCAGATCTATTTTAATGTGTTCTGCCTAAGCCTGAGGAGTCAAAGTGGAGCAAGACTTGCTATTAGGGGAAAAAATGTCCATTATTCCATAATTATCAAGCTATATAAAATGTAATTATTTAAATTTAGCCCTTTAAGGACCTTGCAATTTTTTTTTTTTGGTTGACATATTTGTTTTTCCCTCCTTGTCTTCAAAGAGCCATAACTTTTTAATTTTCCACCTACATAGACAAATAAGTGCATTTATTAATAGCACTTTCTTATAGTGTTATTCACCATACTATACTTGCACCATGTTTGCGTTTTGTTTTTTGTTTTTTTAGGGCGTTCACTCTCCTGTATAAATTTTGTGCTCTCTGTATTCTGCAGGTTGATATAATTCCCAAAACACCAGACTTGTAGGGTTTTTGTTCTGTTTTGGTACCATGAAGAATCCAAACATTTTAAATTTTTTAAATTTTTGCCATGGCGCCAATTTCTGCGACCTATAACTTTTTGTACTAAAACCTAAGAACTTGAATGAGGCGGCATTTTTTGTGGGCTGAATTTTTTTTTTATTTGTACCGACTTGGAATACATGCGCCACGATCCTGCTACAAAGTCCCTTAGTGACCCTAGGACATATTCATACATCCAGGGTCGTTTCTATTATATTGAATTGTGAGCTGTACCGTCACTATTTTCTATCATTCGGTACAATATGTAGTTACAAACAAAACTAATGGTTGGTTTGTGGATGGTTGCACCTTTTCACTTCTCTAAATGATGCATCACTATATCCTTCTGACAGCTCTCCCCCTGTGTCTCAGTCTCTGCACTGAATATCAATCATGGTGAGGATCTCCCACTGATCAACTCTTGGACTCTCCCTTCTCCTAGCACCAGGGGCGTCGCTAGGCTGTTTGGGCCGGGGCTCGGGCCCCGAATAAAACCCCCTGTGCCCCGAACCTCCCGGGCTCCAGGCCGCTGCCATGGGCCTGGAGCACCGACTGGCCCTGCAGCTACATGTGCGTCCGCTGGACGCACATACAACTGCGGGCTTCTGCGGAGCAGAGAGCTAGCGCTCCCTGCCCCACAGACAGTATCGGACCGTCTCCGGGTCCGACACAGCGGGGCCGCGCCGGGTCCTCTTAGCGCTGAGGACCCGGCGCGGCCCCGTGCGGCTCAGCTGGCAGCGGCGCGATGCAATGACCTCATCACGCCGCTGCCTGTCCTCGGGCGCACAGCGCGTCACGAGGAGCTGCGGGAGGAGCGCGGGCTGAAGAGGACAGAGCGCGCTCGCCGGGGATGCTAAGGTGAGTATTAATGTTGTTTTTTTATAGCGTTTACCTGCCTCGGTGCCCCTATATACTGCCTGTGTGGCCCTATATACTGCCTGTGGCCCCCTATACCTGCCTGTGGCCCCCTATACCTGCCTGTGGCCCCATATACCGCCCGGGGCCCCCTCTCCCTGCCTGTGGCCCCCTATACCTGCCTGTGGCCCCCTATACCTGCCTGTGGCCCCCTATACCTGCCTGCGGCCACCTATACTGCCTGTGGCCCCATATACTGCCTGTGGTCCCCTATACCTGCCTGTGGTCCCCTATACCTGCCTGTGGCCCCCTATACCTGCCTGCGGCCCCATATACTGCCTGTGGTCCCCTATACCTGCCTGTGGCCCCATATACTGCCTGTGGCCCCCTATACCTGCCTGTGGCCCCATATACTGCCTGCGGCCCCCTATACTGCCTGTGGCCCCCTATAACTGCCTGTGGCCCCCTATACTGCCCGTGGCCTCCTATACCGGCCTGTGGCCCCCTATACCTGCCTGTGGCCCCCTATACTGCCTGTGGCCCCCTATACCTGCCTCAGTGCCCCTATATACTGCCTCAGTGCCCCCATATACCTGCCTGTGGCCCCATATACCTGCCTCAGTGCCCCCATATACCTGCCTGTGGCCCCCTATACCTGCCTGTGGCCCCATATCTATATACCTGCTTGAGAGTGGCCCTATATCTATATACCTGCCTGACATTGACCCTATATCTATATACCTGCCTAATTGAGGGGACCTATACACCTACCTAACTGAGGGGACTTATATACCTATAATTAAGGAGTTGCTGGAAATGTGAGGATTCGAAGATATTTGTGTCCAAATCCTCAGGGACGAGTATTGGCCGGGAGATATCAGCATGAAGGTGTGAACCGGATGGAGAAGAAAAGGGAAAGTGAACGACGCTGATCAGAAATGATGTCTCCTGTGAGTCACTAAATGTAACTGCAGTGTAATCACTTATATGTCTGCAGAGCGCCTACATACAACTAGTATCTACCACTATATGGTCCCTGTATGGCGGTAATATATGTAATCAGAGCCTGTGTACAGCGGATGGTCACATATGGGGATTGCGTTCGGTCAGGGTCTGGCAGGATTATTTGGTCCTTTGTAGTAATAGTTTTGGGACTTGGTTTTCTAGGAGTGTTTTTAGTAACAATCATTTGTCTGGTAGATTTGCTCCATGTGTAGGTGTATGTTTTGGTGACTGTTTAGGGGTATTACACTGTCATACGGAGGTGAGGGGTTTTGAAAAAGTAAATTTGTCATTGGTGATTTTCATTGTGCTGTGACTGCTGAGGCAGGTATATAGATATAGGGTCACTCTATGTGGAATATGCTGAAAATTAGTGACAGGAGCAGAAGGTTTTTCTCTGTAAAAACACATCATGCTGCAGTTCACAATGTGGCGTGAAAAATGTCGTGTGAACCCAGCCCTACTGAGCAAAACACAAAGGGCCCAGGCCCCGGATGTTTTAGGACCCTAGCAACGCCCCTGCCTAGCACCCTCAGGCAGTTGTGGCAATCATTTTCCCAGCAGCCAGTCTCCCCACAAGTTTTGTGGCATTTTATCACATCCACCTTCTTCACAGCCTAAATTAGTATCTGTCTCACAGCCACAGCACTTAGCAATGTAATCAGTCTCCGTGTGCAGGCCTCTTGGTGCTCTGTCACAACCATCTAATAAAGCTGCCTCTCAGTTCTAGCATAGTGATGCATCTGAAGCATCTCCTGCATCCAATGTCATCATAACATTCCCAAGTCACATAGGCCCATCAGCATGGTGTCCATCTTAGGAGCTCAAACTTCTGTTCCTCTAGAGCAGTGGTTCTCAACCTTTCTAATCACGTTACCCCGCAATATGGTTCCTCATGTGGCGGTGACCCAAAACCAAAAATAATTTTGATGGCTACTTCAAAACTGTAATTTTGCTACATGAGGGGTCACACATGTGTGACGCCTCTGAGCGGTACCTCTACATGTCACATACATATAAAGGTACCACTCAGAGCCGTTGCATAGATGTAACCTTAAGTCCGTGCTCGCCGCAGCGCTGCTCACAGGAGCGGCTCACTGAGCCACCAATGCTGCGAGTAACGGCACCCACTGCTCCCCCTCCCCTCAGTAATTCAAACACTGTGGGCGCCGCCGCTGCACCTCCTCCCTGCAGCTGCTTGCATAGTGCGGCGCCCACAGCGCTCCTCCGCAAGTCCGCAGCACCCAGCTCTCTGTCCTGACGGCGCCCCTCGCAGCTCTCCGGCCGGCCGGCGACCCCTGTGTTTTGGTCGTTCGACCCCCGCCGGGGTCGCGACCCACAGGTTGAGAACCGCTGCTCTAGAGAAAACACGCAGAAAAGTAACCTGTGTGACATAAGACAGATTGCTTACAGTACTTCACAAACTTTGAAGGGGGAAAATCTCTCCTTAGGGAGAGCCCCCAATAAATTGGTCCTCCTCTGCTCTTTTTCTATAAGACTTTGCTTTAAGCTTAACAAACTTTGTAAGCTAACAGAATAACAACAGTAGTTATGTTGTTAATTGGCCATCTAGGTGCTACCATTTAGGTGCAATAGTTTGACCATCCACTCTTACATCTAGAAGAAATATCAGCAATGAATAAGATGAAATTCTATTAGTGCATTTAGTCTATTCTGGGCATGGAATGCCTTCTATACTGACGCCTATGAAAACTTTTGACTAAAAGATTCTGAATTTGTCAGTGCTTTATGTCTCATGAATATGCACCACCAAAGCATCTTCTGAACAGTGGCTATAAACCAAGGTTACCAGAGGAGTAGTGTTACCTAGCAAACAAATGAAAAAAATACATAATTCTAAATGTGTCTCAGCTAAACTTTTTGCCTTTGCCATAATAAAACTGTATTATTCTGACATTATCAGCTGTCAACAGAACTTAGAGCAAAGAGCTAGCAAGACAGAATGAGAATATGAAATTAAAATGATTGAACTAAAACTACCATTATCCAAAGCAATAGATCTATTAGTATACTTCACATAGTAGTATATACTCATATTTATCTACAAAGGACAAACACAAATAAAAGTGCAGGTATGTGCAATCAAACAATCGCTCGTCCTTATTCCTTTCAGTAGGCAAGTAATTAAAGGGGTTGTCTCGCTACAAAGAATAGCTTTCAAATTGGAGGGAACACAAAATAAAGACATTTTCCAAATATATTGCTTTGTTCCTCTGTTTTCCCTAAGGAGATACAAGTGAATTTATGACCTCCCTGGCTGTTTCAGTTCCCTCAGTAACCCACCTGTAAACAATTCTCCCCCTGCTGTTTGTTCAATGAGATAACAGTGAGTGATGTCATCACACAGGTCTAGGCAGTGTCTGTGCTGCTGAGCAGTAAAAAGCTTGATTTATGTAAAATAAACAGAACTGTAATTAGGGCTTTTGTTTTGGGGATCAGATAAGAAGTCCTGTTAGTAGTTTGAGAAGCTAATCTGATCTAATTAGCATCTGAAAGCACAGCAGGGCAGGGAGCTGTACAAGCATGGAGCTGTATGCAAATGAGTCAGTCTGAACCAGGAAGTGACAGAGTATTTCATTCATGCATTCTCTGAAACTCTGAAGGGAGACAATTCCTTTAACTAAGAACTATGAGGGAGCTTTCACACAGCACAGTTTTGGTACAGTTTTAACTCTGCTCCAATTATCTCCCTTTATTACCAGCAAGCTTCTTTCAGTTGTGTAAATTGTTCAGAAAGGTGTTTCGAGTTAGTAATCAAATACTGTGTTTGAAGTCTTGTGGATTACAGACACACTAATTGATTACTCACGTTCCAAGCAGTTTAGATAAGTGAAAAAAGCTTGCTGGTAATAATATAGTTTAATTGGAGTGCAGTTAAAACTGCACCAAAAAAGCACAGTGTGAAAGTATTATTAGATAAAACAGCAAAACTAAACATTTATGCTTTTCACCAAATCCACTACAGGACGGATGCAATAAAACCATTCTGAATGCCAATATTGCTCATGACAATTTATATTATTTTTTTTCAATTCTTTTATTTGTAAAATGGAATCTTATTGGCTGCTATGGGAAGATTAGTTAGTATTAACCATGCCTACAAACAATTCAGACCTCAGAAAACATGTTATAGAGATGCAGAGTGCTGCAGAAGACTATGAAAGTATTGCTAGAGCCTGAGGTGTACATACTGTAAAACCATGTTCAAAAAACAGTCAACACATTCAGAACTTTTGGTTTTCTTCCTAGGATTTGACAGTTAAGATCAGTTCCAGAGCCCATCTCTGTCTAATATCCACTATTAGAAAATCCCTAAAGAAGAATAATGTTTATAGTAGGACACCACAAAGAAAGCAAAAAAAAAAATTATGGTCTGTTTTAATTTTGCTTTAGACCACTTGGATGCCCCACTGTGCTGTTCTAGACAGACAGATGAGACAAAAGTGCAACCTTTTGGCAGAAACATACAATGTTATGTTGGGAGGAAAAATAACCCTGCACACCAATCTCATCCCAAATGTGGAGTATGGCAGAGGAAGCATTATGGCTTGGTGTTGCTTTGCTGCCCCACGGCAGAAATCTTTTTCAATCCTTAGGGAAATAATAAACTTAAGGCATATTTTAAAGAAGCGTAAAAAGGGCATCATTTTAAGTCCTCAAGTTGAAGAGATATTAGATGATGAAACAAAACAATTACACACATATAATACATGTCTAAATTACATAAATCAACTAAATAGATGAAAATGAAAAGGTGTATTTCAGAATGGCCAAGTCAGAGTCCTAACCTTAACCCTATTGAGATACTGTGGAATGACCAACAGACACCTGTACGTACAAGTCATTATATGAACTCTGATGCACTGAAATGCCTTTGCATGGATAAATGGCCTACTTTTGGCTGAACATTTTATTCCCAGTTACAATAAATGTTTGGTAAGGGTATTAGCTATATAAGGGTGATCTAAAAGTAATAAACATTATGGGTTCACTAACCTTTCCTCTCTGTGCTGTGGATGATTACTCAATTAAAGACAAGACAAAAAATAAAGTGGTTTGTGTGTTCTTAGCTTGTTAGATTGTGTTCATCTATAATTGTGCAGAAGTCCATATCACTCAAAATGGGTTCACATAAGTTTTGTTAAATTTCTAGAAATAATCAGAAATACTCAGGCTCTTGTTATTGCCCGAACAACATTTCTGTAGAAGAATCTAGCCATCTAATGCTAGTGTCACGGTTCATGCCGCGGTCCCTGCCTTGGACCGTCGGCCTGTCCGTGCCTGCCATGTCTCTGCTGGGGCTCCCTGTGCAGGGGTCCCAGCGGCCTGTGTTCTGCTAAGTACTTGCCTGTCCTGTCCAGTCTTGTTTGCTTTCCTGGGTCCTGTCTGTGCACTGTGCCTCCTAAGGCGTGCGCGCGGCAGCTTCCTGCCTTTTTATAGTTTCCTGTTCTGTGCACCTTCCTCTTCACCCCTGACCTCTGGCTATAAGAGGAAGTTCTTGTCTCTACTCTGGGTCAGTTCATTGCAGTCTGTTACAGCCTCTTGCTGTGTCTGGTTGTGTCCATCTTGAGCTCCTGCCAGTATCTCTGGACTTAACCCTGGAGATGCATGGTTCCAGTCTGTGTCATCTGAGCTCCGACCTTCTGTCTGTCTCTGTTACGTCTGATGTCTCTGCACCTAGTCCTGTGTCCTGCCTCGGCACCTGTTCCTGGTCTGTACCTGTCGTGTTACCCGTCCGGTTCCTGTTGTATCCTGTGGTGTACGTTTATCCCTCCTGTATCCTGCTGTGTTCCTGAGTACGTTTTACCTGCCCTGCTTATGTTCTCCTGTGTTCCTGTCCTGTACCCCGGCTGTCACCGCAGGTAGCCACGTCAGGGGTAGTGACCTGGGGGTCCCGCAGCCAAGTCCATCCCGCTTTGCGGCGGGCTCTGGCGAAGACCAGGGGCCCCTTAGACTCCACTCCCTGGCGTGGTCCTCCAGCTACCACCTCGCCTGCGGTGATCACAGAGGATCCACACCCGGATGTCGGCGGTCGGCGCCTCGGCATACGTCCATCGGCGCCGCACTGTTACAGTATGAACTGACCATGGATCCCGCCGGGGTGACCCTGCCCTCGTCTAGAGTGTCTGCACCCGTGGCCTAGCTCATGGTCCAGCCCAGAGCTTACGTTTGGCCTAGCTCATGGTCCAGCCCAGAGCTTACGTTTGGCCTAGCTCATGGTCCAGCCCAGAGCTTACGTTTGGCCTAGCTCATGGTCCAGCCCAGAGCTTACGTTTGGCCTAGCTCATGGTCCCACCCAGAGCTTATGTTTGGCCTACTCATGGTCCAGCCCAGAGCTTACGTTTGGCCTAGCTCATGGTCCAGCCCAGAGCTTACGTTTGGCCTAGCTCATGGCCCCCGCCCAGAGCCTTGAGTCCCGTGGCTTCGTCCCGCCTGAGCCTCTGAGTCCACCATGCTTACGGTCCCTGAGCTTCTGAGCCCCGTGGCTTCGGTCCCCGCCTGAGCCTTCGAGTCCCCGTGGCTTACGGTCCCGCCCTGAGCCTTCTGAGTCCCCGTGGCTTACGGTCCCGCCCTGAGCCTTCTGAGTCCCCGTGGCTTAGGGTCCCCGCCCTGAGCCTTCTGAGTCCCCGTGGCTTACGGTCCCGCCCTGAGCCCTTCTGAGTCCCCGTGGCTTACGGTCCCCCCTGAGCCTTCTGAGTCCCCGTGGCTTACGGTACCCGCCCTGATGCCTTCTGAGTCCTCCGTGGCTTACGGTCCCAGCCCTGGCCTTCCTGAGTCCCCTGTGGCTTACTGCCCCGCCCTGGGTTCCCCTCCCATTTTGCCTAGTGCCCCGCTTGTTCCTCCCATGCACCTCCGTTTCTAGGTTTTCCCTATACTGGCTATTTTAACAGCCTGTACTTGGTTTTGGGGTTGCCCCGTAGAAGTTGCGGGCCCTGGCCTATTGTGGAATGCCATTCTGTGATTTGGAGGGGGAGGAGGGGGCTTTGAGGTGGGGTACTGTCACGGTTCATGCCGCGGTCCCTGCCTTGGACCGTCGGCCTGTCCGTGCCTGCCATGTCTCTGCTGGGGCTCCCTGTGCAGGGGTCCCAGCAGCCTGTGTTCTGCTATGTACTTGCCTGTCCTGTCCAGTCTTGTTGCTTCCTGGGTCCTGTCTGTGCACTGTGCCTCCTAAGGCGTGCGCGCGTCAGCTTCCTGCCTTTTTATAGTTTCCTGTTCTGTGCACCTTCCTCTTCACCCCTGAACTCTGGCTATAAGAGGAAGTTCTTGTCTCTACTCTGGGTCAGTTCATTGCAGTCTGTTACAGCCTCTTGCTGTGTCTGGTTGTGTCCATCTTGAGCTCCTGCCAGTATCTCTGGACTTAACCCTGGAGATGCTGGTCCAGTCTGTGTCATCTGAGCTCCTGACCTTCTGTCTGTCTCCTGTTACGTCTGATGTCTCTGCACCTGTCCTGTGTCCTGCCTCGGCACCTGTTCCTGGTCTGTACCTGTCGTGTTACCCGTCCGGTTCCTGTTGTATCCTGTGGTGTACGTTTATCCCTCCTGTATCCTGCTGTGTTCCTGAGTACGTTTTACCTGCCCTGCTTATGTTCTCCTGTGTTCCTGTCCTGTACCCCGGCTGTCACCGCAGGTAGCCAGGTCAGGGGTAGTGCCCTGGGGGTCCCGCTGCCTAGGCCATCCCGCTGTGCGGCGGGCTCTGGCGAAGACCAGGGGCCCCGTCGACTCCACTCCCTGGCGGGGTCCTCCGGCTACCACTGCCTGCGGTGATCACAGAGGATCCACACCCGGATGTCAGCGGTCGGCGCCTCGGCATACGTCCATCGGCGCCGCACTGTTACAGCTAGCATGGTCATATAACCACTCACTTACCATTCACCCCATAACAGAACCACTTCAGTAATTATGGCAGAAATGTTGCCAAACCTAACAAAAGAAGCCGTAATATATAATACAGAAAGAGAATATATGTGCTTTAACATTTGACACCAGCAATAGAGTATAGCATATCCTATAACATAATGCATATATCTAGGCATCACAACATAACAGCAATATTTGTCAATCTCATAACTTCTAAGGAGGAATCAGTCTCCGTCAGGTTCTTGCTCAGTTCTTTGTACAGGTTTTACTCTACTTACAAGCTAACCCTCACCCACAAAAATATATCTGTTTTCTTTGTCCTTTTAGGGTTAGTTGGAATCTCCAGGTATTTCTAGAACCCTTTAAGGTTCATTCTCTTTATACAGTATCTCGGAAAAGTGAGTACACTCCTCACATTATTGTAAATTGTAATATATATTTTCATGGGACAACAATGAAGATATATATATTTACTATTTTGCCATAGGCAAACTTAAACTCTATCAGTACTCTATCTATTAAACACTAAAACGTAACTTTTATTATATCTAACTCTTAACCTCTATACACACTATTTAAAAACCTGATCTCTATCCTCATCATTTAACCCTTTTTGCTTCTGAAAGAGGGAATAACTTCCTTTCTATCATCAAGTCTGGTGGAACCCCACCTATTAACAGGAGAGCCTTATATCTATAGCAAAATACTAGCTTCAGTAAGGGATCCCAAGCCAACTACTTGGGCAGTCGTCCCTAATCTCATAGACACAGAACAAATAAGGCCCCCTTGTGACACCGTCTGCAGCAGGTGACACTTGTAGACAGAGGTGAGAGATCACAATTTAAAACGTCATGCCTGACCTCGCCGACATGTTTCGCCAGCTAACCGGCTTTATCAAGGCTTAGAGGTCCGATCACATGTGGTCTGAGCTCACTTCCTTTTATATCATGTTAGGTAAACACCCCATTCAGGTGCTCACCAATTAGCCATCAGAGAATCTACATAAAACCCACTCCCCCTTCCGCGCGCGCACACTCATAACATGTCCTGCTAAAGCTGCCACCATGCTCTCATGAGCCAACAACCTTCAGTCAAATTCGCCATCTCCATAACGGGCTTGCGCCCCATCTTACCGTATTGCCCGTGCCAATGCACTGCACCAACAAACACCTCAGCCCTGACTGTGATGGGCTTCCATCTCACTTCTCTCATATTATTGCAACTGCGTGCCTCACCTAGAATGAACTAAGCAGACTAGGTATCACATTACACAGCACACTGCCATCTTTGTCAATTCCCATAAGCCCCTTCTCTTCAATATCTAATATGCATATTCATTGGGAATATGAACTCCACTGTACAATAGACCACTGTCATATTATCTTCCCATAAAGCTCTTCTCCTATGTATGTAATATGCATATTCATTCCAATAGAGCTGCAGGCCCCATTAAATACATGTTCCACTGCATTGTATAGTATTGTCTCAAGACTATATTCATAAACTACTTCTCTTTCACATGTAATATTCATACTCATTTTAATAATACTGTAAGCTCTATGGCTAGTAAATATAGTGATCAAAAGTCACTCTTTGTTCTCTTGCGAGATTCCCAATTTTTTGGAGATTATGTAACAATGAAGATATGACACTTTGATACAAAGTGAAGTAGTCAGTGTACAGCTTGATTAAGAGTATAAATTTGGTGTGCCCTCAAAATAACACACATACATCAATGTCTAAACTGCTGGCAACAAAAGTGATTACACCCTAAAGTGAAAATGGACAAATTTTGCCATAAGTGTCAATATTTTGTGTGGCCACCACTATTTTCCAGCACTGACTTTACTCTTGAGGGCATGGAATTCACTAGCTCTTCACAGGTTGCCACTGGAATTTTCTTCCCCTCCTCCATGATGATATTACAAAGTTGGTGAATGTTAAGGACCTTACGCTCCTCCACTTTCATGCTCTGCTTCAGTATGTCACAGTACATGTTGGCATTCATGGTTCCCTCAATAAACTACAGCTCCCCACAGCCTGCAGCACTCATTCGGCCCTAAACCATAACTCTCCTACCACCATGCTTGACTGAAAGCAGGACATACTTGTCTTTGTACTCCTCACCTTTTTGAAGCCGCACACACTTGACACCATCTGAACCAAATAGGTTTTTCTTGGTCTCATCAGAGCACAAGACATGGTTTCACAGTAATCCAGGCCCTTAGTCTGCTTGTCTTCAGGAAAGTGTGGCTTTCTTGTGCATCGTCTTTAGAATATGCTTTCTTCTGGGATGACAGCCATGCAGATCAATTTGATGCAGTGTGTGGCATATGATCTGAGCACTAATAGGATGATCCCCACCCCTTTAACCTCTGCAGCAATGATGGCAGCACTCACACATCTTTGGATATGACACTGAGCATGTGCACTAATCTTCTTCTGTTGACCATGGTGAGGCCTGATCTGAGTGATACCTGTCTTGTTAAACCACTGTATGGTCTTTGCCACGGTACTGCAGCTTAGTTTCAGGGTGTTGGCAATCTTCTTATAGAGCAATGACACCAAATTTAACATGCCTGCTCCCCATTCATAACTGAGACCTTGTTACACTAACGAGTCACATGACAACTTGGAGGGAAAATGGCAAATTCGGAACAATTGTACTCATTTTTGTTGCTAATGGTTTAGACACTGGTAGCTGTGTCTTGAGTTATTTGAGGACAAACAAAATTTCCACTGTTATACAAGCTATGCATGACTACTTTTTTTACCAAAGTGTCATTTCTTCAGTGTTGTCCCATTAAAGGGGTTGTCTCGCTACAAAGAATAGCTTTCAAATTGTAGGGAACACAAAATAAAGACATTTTCCAAATATATTGCATTGTTCCTCAGTTTTCCCTAAAGAGATACAAGTGAATTTATTACCTCTGTGGCTATTTCAGTTCCCTCAGTAACTGACCTGTAAACAAATCTCCTGGGGCTGTTTGTTCAATGAGATAACAGAGAGTGAGTCATCACACAGGTCCACAGTGTCAGTCAGTGTCCTGTGCTGCCAGACAGTAAAAAGCTTGATTTATCTCAAGTAAACAGCTCTGTAATTAGGGCTTTTGTTTTGGGGATCAGATAAGAAGTCCTTTGAGTAGTTTGAGAAACTAATCTAATCTAATTAGCATCTGAAAGCACAACGTAGCTGTACAAGCATGGAGCTTATGCAAATTAGTATGAACCAGGAAGTGACAGAGAATTTCTTTCATGCATTCTTTGAAACCCTGTGGGGAGACAACTCCTTTAAGGTAAATACTACAAAAATTTGAGGGGTATACTCACTTTTGTGAAATACTGTTTTCTATGCCACATAATTAAGAATATGTTATATAATACAAATAAGCCCCATTTCACAGAATGTTATGTCTAAATGTATTTGTTTCTATAGGAATTAAGCTGAAACTGAATCCCATTAATATAAGGTGGAAGATTAATATCACCTTTAGGAAGGAACACATGTAGGATTTGAAATGTTCTCTAATTACTGCAATAACATCAAGGAAGTATACTGCAAATA
This sequence comes from Phyllomedusa bahiana, assembly GCA_025379985.1. Classification (NCBI taxonomy): domain Eukaryota; kingdom Metazoa; phylum Chordata; class Amphibia; order Anura; family Hylidae; genus Phyllomedusa; species Phyllomedusa bahiana. The sequence goes on from JAODAL010039681.1 coordinate 25,349, forward strand.
AGAGAACTGGGCATCATTTTTTCTTTGTGGGTAATTGTTGCAAGTTCAAGAACACACAAGACAATGTATTAATCTCAGTGGACCCCATAATTTATCAACAGGTCAATAGTTCAGTAAGAGATGAAAATATAACTTGATTGGACAGTAATTAAAAAAATAAATTCTTATCCTGCTAGATATGTCCAGTCATATTAACATATTTCCAGATTTCTTACTCAGTGGACTAGTCAAGATTAAAGGATTTGCTAATATGGTTGAATTGAGTATACTTCGAAACTGACTAAGCAGATTTGAGAACAAATGAGTTCATTTAGCATTGACAGTGAAAGATTGATTTTGCACGGAATGAGTTACCTTAGGTATTCATCATTTTCCTCAGCTTCTGTGCACAAGATGGAGATATACTTCTCTCCCTTTCTGATTGTAATAGGACTTCTTACTGAGTACCTTTATTTTACAGCCATGATTGCAGACTAGCGCTCTTTTAATTTAGACATTTTCACCCTCATAGTTAGACCTTCTAGAACAACCTCTTTAAAATCACTTTGGCTATCTTAAAAGCCTCTGTATGGTATAATGATTCATTACATGACTTGCTCAAATCAAGCACATTGCTTTAAATTATAATGCAGAAAAATTGCTAATTACTAAAAATGAAAGTTCAGCTACATAGAACTCGGTTTGATTTGCTGCAGAAATTGTCCAGAATAGACAGAATGAAATGTTAGACTTCAGTTTAAACTATAATAATTATGGAAATATTTTTACATTATGAAGTAACAGAAAAAAAGTATCAAGCAACGTTTCTGATTTTACAGTATGATCCTACTAAGGTACAATTCTGTGCATTGCTACTTCTAATAGATGCTGTGATTTTTCTAGAGGCATTACACTTGCCCTGTGGTTAACCAACCAAGAGTGTTCCTGATTATGATAGTTCTGCATTTCTTAAGTATATTTGTTCTAGCATTCGTGCACTTTCTGATCACTTAGTGTTACACGATATCAAATGTACAATGAAAAATAATACACCACAAAAAAATATTATAGTCCCTGGCAAAGTACTCTCATCAGCTCTCAGGCATCAAACGACCCTGGCGCATGCCTCAATATCACATAGATCCAACTGATAGCTGTAAACTAATTCATTGTTTTCAATTGCACATTACTACAATAACAAGCGCAATAAAATGGAAGAAAAAATGGAAGAAAAAGAACCCCATCATCTGAACTGTGCGCTGGTATATTCCAAATGTATCACATTTAAATTCCAAAAGTTAAATAATTACAATGATTTACTCCCTAAAACACTTTCTAAACACATTGGGCAAGTGAAGGCAAAACACAAAATGGATGCATTTGCAAAAATTGTCTAAGGCTTTACCCACAAACTTTACTTCTTTCACATACCTTTGCTAAAAAAAAGACTCAAAAACTGTATGAATTTATTCTCATTGTTAGGTGGGAGCACACGTCTTGGTTTTGTTGTGACTGTGATATAGCTGACCGCCACATCTGCATGCTGGCACCAGTGGCTGCATAAGGTATGAGCAAACTTGGTTGCCATTAGCAGCTACATGAGGCCGCACACCCCACCTGCTCATGTAACCTATGTATTTTCCTGTACATAACATTCTTTACTAAGTTTGTTTCCCCTTTTAGTGCCATTTTTTGCTTCTGTGCTTTTCCTACAACAACTCCTGTGATTCATAAAACTGATTCCACACATTCCATTTTGAAAAATGGTGCCTTTTTACATATGTTATTTGGGTAAAAACAGTGAATAGCAGCTGTAAGAAAGATAGGAAATATAAAATGCAGCACATTAATTACTCTCATTTTTTAGTGATTTAGTTTTCTTAGTTTTTTCCTAATGCAGCATTCTGTAGATTTGGTGTTTTTCAAGCCACTTTTATCTCTTTAGACTGTGTGTTCCATTTTTATGTGTTTTTTGTGGATCTTTCCACATTACAAATGCAGTTTGCATTTAGATTTCTGTTTTTAAAGTAGTAAGTGTCAGGGGTATATCTTTAGTAACCACTCTGAAAAGGGCAACCTTGCACACATGCCTTGCTCTGGACAATCCTGATGTAGACAGGAATACAAATTTAAGACACGAGTATGCGAACACCTTAATTATATTAATAACCCTGGGACCCAGAATATCTCCCACGCGGCTCGTCACTTTATAAACGTGCATCAATCCAATACCAAATCATTCGAGTTTTTTCTATTGAAAAAGTAGTTTTGAATAAAGGGGGGATGCCCTTTTATTCACTACGCAATGGGGAAGCCTTTTGGATAGTGCCCCCTAAAATATTTTATGGCCAAAGGGCTTAAGATTCGTAATGAAATCCATATCACTAAAAAATTGTGCATTAATTTAGTTGCTCAGGCTTCGTGATCCACATATTAAAGCATATTTAAAATTAGTTCTCATTACCTTAGTGAAACCCTTGAGTTGTGCTTGTGTGGGCATCTACCCTTTTTGATCATTCAGTTTTAATGTTTACTACTGTTTAGGATGGGGAATTTCTCAAAAATTTCGTTGGGTTACTTCGCCAATTTTTTCCGAAAAAATTCGTTTCTTTCCCGAATTATTTCGGCACGAATCTTTAAAAAAGCAGCTATTTCCAGGCGCACAGAGCCTGCAGGGTGCTGTAGAACTTTTGGCCATGCTTAAAATGCAGGGGATTTGGGTTTGGGGTTTCATAAAATTTTTGTTTTTTGTATGACACGCGGACTCCGCCCTCTTAGAATCGTTCACTATAAATTCCCTGGGCACTTAAGAGGGCAAAATACCAAAAAACTCAAGGGGGGAATGTAGCCTATAATCTGCCAGCAAAAGCGGAAAAAAAAAAGCTGAGAGCTCAGGGGGGCAAATTAGTGACAATTTTGGGGAGGTGTGGGCGGCACCACAGCAAGAGGTGGCAGGGGCACAATGACATTCTGGGGGTGGCAAAACCGAAAAACCCAAGTGCACAAGTGAGAGGGGAGGTCAGGGCGGCAGCATATGAGGTCAGGCAGTGGCAAAATGACATTCTGGGGGGCAGCAAAACAGTTTTTAGGCCCCGAGTGACAAAATGAACATGGGGGAGGTCCGACCGCAGCATGAATCGGGCAGGGGCACAAAACTTTCTGGAGGGGGCAAAACAGTATTAGGCCACAAGGGCAAAATCACACATGTGGGGGTCACGGGGGCAGCTTAATAGATCAGGCAGGGGCACAATGCATTTGGAGGGGGCTAAACATATTAGGGCCACAGAGTGGACAATAAAACAGTGTGGGGGGTCAGGGCGGCAGCATATGAGTCAGGCAGGGGCACAATACATTCGGGGGCGGCAAACATATTTAGGCCAAAGTGGCAAAATCACACGTGTGGAGGTCACGGCGGCAGCAGTATGAGATCAGGCAGGGGCCCACAATGACATTCTGGAGGCGGCAAAACAGTTTTAGGCCACAGGTGCCAATCACACAGTGTGGGGCCCGACACAGCAGATGAGGGGATGGCCAATGACATTCTGGAGTGGCAAAACAGGAGGAAGCCACAAAATGCACAATGACTGAAGGGGTCAGGCGGCGAGCATGGGGTAGGCAGTGGCACAATACACAGTGTGGAGGCATGGCAGCACCACAGCAGACTTGGGTCAGACAGTGGCACAATGACACAGGTATGTCACGGCAACAGCAACAGCAGCGCACATAGGCATAGAGTGGCACAATGACAGGTGTTGAGGGGGGTGGCAATCCCAGCCCGGGGAAAAAGATGGGGTAGGAAAGGGGGAGAAAATGGCAGAAATTGTGGCATCAGGGGGGGCGGCTCAAAAATAGTGGCAGGCAGGTAGTTTAAACCCCAGATGACCCCTAAGGTTTTTGGTTGTAAAAAACCCGGGCCCCGCCCCCCTGATTATCTTGCAAAGGTCGTCTTTCCACATTTCCCGGGGGCAAGGGGGTTCCCCTTGGGTAACGAGGGCCCCCGCCCCCCTGAACACCGCTCTATGCCACACAAGGCCGGGCGGGGACAGCTTCTCCACTGCAAATCGGAAAGTTTGCCCCCCACACATCCTTTTGGCTGCCCAGTAGTCCAGCGGATCTTCTAACTGAGGGGGCAGATGCTGTCCGTAGGCACAAACTTTGGTTCAGGGACGCTTCAGGTCCTGCTGCGCTGCTGGCGACTGCCCTCCTCAATAGGGGGGGGGGAAGCTCTCACAGGGACCCAGACTTGGTTAATACTGAGGGAGCTGGTACAGCTCCTACCCCCCACCTTCCCCCAGCAGCCGCGGCAGTAGTATTGAACGCTGAAAACCCCCCCGGTCAGACCCCTGCAAGGAGGGACGATCCCGCAAATGGGCAGGGGCCCAACGATTAGGGAGGATTTTCCTATGTTTTTGAGTTTGTTTCCCCTCTCAATAGCTGGGAAAAAGGCCCCTTTTTTGGACCGTAGCGAGGGTCCAATAGGGGGGAGAGCCAAAGTCATCCCTTTGGGGGATGGGACTATTTCGGTTGTCACTAGCCGCAAAAAGCATGCTGCGGGACATTGCACAAGTGACTCCGGGGGCCCCCCTGCCTCCATTTCCACGTATACTCCCACGGTGCTTGGGGGTCATCTGCCCCCTTTTTCCCTCATCTCCATCCCCCTCCCCACTGCTCTTGCTCCCCTCTTTTGTCACCTGGGTAAAAATCCACTCATTTCACCAGACAATGCTTTGCTCCAAGTCCCCTTCCTCCCCATTTCAGTCCCCATGGACTCATGGGGCCACGAGAGTATCCCACGCCCCCAGTCCCCGGCCCAGACAGTTTTTTCAGCTTTTTTCCAGGCCCTGAACGGGAATGACGTTTTCATCCCGTATCCTGGCGACTGTAAAAATAACTCCCTTCTCGAATGGCCTCAAAACCCAGGTGTCACGCATGAGCTGCCCGGCTGACCCAAGTTACACAGGGAGTACTTCTGTCTGCCGGATCATCAAAAAAATCGTTAATGGCTTTTCTCTGTTCATACGTCGGTCCAAATGTCAGGCTGGAATCCAGGGGGGGAAACATCGCATATCAGAGTGTTTTGGGGGAGGCAGTTCTGCCGCTGCAACTCGAGGGGGTTTTCCCCTGGCTTTGTACGAATGGATAAAGTGCATGCACATTTTTCCGGGCCATTTCAGAATTTTCGAAGACGGGGAAACTTCGGGAACCCTTTTTTCACAACCAGATTAAACCAGGGGCCATGCGGGCGCATGGCCCACCTCCTCATGCACGCGACACCATGTTCCTTCATTGTCCTAAAGGGTTCCGTTTTGCGTTGGCGCGGAGAAAGCCAAAATTTCGATTTTTTGCTGCATACGCGGAGCAGTTCCTCCCTGTGTGATTCGTTGCCGAGGCAAGCCGGGTGTAAACTGCGTGACACCGCTGGGCCCTACACATTTGGTATGAGGGAGCAGTCTTGTGGAGCTGAGAGGGTGGGGTGGGGAGGAGGGGGAGGCGGACATTGGGCAGGTGCAGCAGTTTGACAACGTGGGAAAGAAAGCGGGGTTCCCGTCCCTTTTTGGGGGTGCCCGGGGTGGGAAGCACTTCACCCCGTGGGCCGTAAAGGACTTACTGGCCCTGACCCTATTACAGCTCCAGACTCCGGCTGCCGTGCACCTTGGAACAAAACCCATAAGCCCAAAAAGGGCTGACCCACCTTCTGTTCTACAATTTTTAAGTGCTGGTACTGCCTTTTTTGGAAAAGAAAACGGCTTTGGGAAATCTCCCTCCGGCTCGGCACAAGCCCATATTCCCTTTAACGGGGAAAGGGCCACCATTTGGGGAAAAGGGGGGGAGCGTACCAACAACTTGGACAGGAGCATGTCAGCTGCTGCATCTTAGGATGGTTGGACGCATACTGTTTTTCTTTGCAAGCCCCTGAACGAATGCTGGCGCATGGGAGCGGGGCGGGGCATCTGGACCGGGAGATGATGTCAAAGAAAACACCCCTTCTGCAGAGGGGGTGGAGCTTTTATGGCGCAAGGGGAGGCTGCCACTGGCGCTGTCTTGCTGTTGCTGCGGGCAGGATGGGCCACCACATTGAACCACGTTTTCCCAGGCACCGGGGTGAAGCTGCATTGTTGCGCAGGGCCCTGGGGCCAAATTTTCTCCCCCGGCCAGCTTCACTTTCTGCCCACAGTTCTACAATAAACCCCAATTGGCTCCTCCGGTGTCTTAGCAAAGAACCCACGCCCCCGAGTATGGATTTTACCCCCAAGCTCCCCCGAGTGACACTGCGCCGCTGCCCCTGAAACCCCTGTGCTGCCTTTCTTGGGCCTGCAAGCTGGGTTTTTTACCCCGGGGGCCCCTTGGGGTCCCCACCCCACACGCTCTTCCTGCTGACTCCGGCCCACACGCCCACTTTCTGGCTGCGCTCGGGCCTGACGCGCAAGCTGACGCCCCTTTTCCTGACGATATGAAGCCCCTTTCCTACCCGGCTGCCAAGTGCGTTCGGCAAAATCTTTCCCCATTTTTTGTTTCTCGTCACTGCCCTCATCACCGGTTTTGGTAGCCAGGGTGACCCCTCACAACATGCCCCCCCATGCAAATCCCCCACATCTAACTTTTCCGCCTACTGCAAAAGCAGGCATATTGGCCCATTCTTCGCTGCCAATACTCTGGTTCCCCCCTCAAATTGTTCATCCTCGCTATATAGGGTGCGAGCCCAGAGCACAAGTAGATCTCTGCTGAGGGAACCGGGTGGGACAGAGGGGGGCTGAGGGCAGTGAGGGGGCCCTGACCCCTCCCGGCCATGCCAACTAAATGGTTGTGTTGACGTTCCCACCGACTCTTGGGTGGGGGGTTTTCAATGTCATCTGGGGGGAAGAGGATGACCCAGTCAACCAATCAAGAACCCTTGGGTTGTGAAAAAAACACACGGCCCCCTAGATGACGCGGCAGGGTTTTGGCCTCACCCGGGACCCCTCTGCGCGTCCCTTGTGTGCTGCGACCTGGGCCTGTTTCCAGGAAAGTTTGTGCCCCTGCCACTCGCAGGTCAGAGCCTGCCACCTCTCTGTTGACATAGTTTGTTCTAAAAGACAGACACTGTTTTATGAGTATCTGTATATGATAAATATACCCCCTTTTTTTTGACTCCAAATGAACCCAGTAACAAGTTGGGTAACCCCTGGATATAAATTGCGCCCCCAAATGGCCAGGGAAAAATTTACTTGTTTGTCGTTTAAAACACTGTGTGTTTTACTAAATGTAAAAGCACAAAAAAAGGCTTAAATAACCCTTGGACATGAATTTTGGCTAAAGGAAAAATGTATATGTTTTTGGGTTGAAAAGGGGGTTTTTTTTTTGTCAACCACCACAAACAAAGCTTTTTACCCCTGGGTTAAATTGCGCCCAAAAAATTGAGCGCAAAACTAGAAACTTTGTAGCGTGTTTCAATTGGTGTTGTCTACCCACACAACAAAAGATAATTTAATTAACCTTTCTTGTGAATTAGGGAAAGGAAAATTTTTCATATTTTTGGGATTGAAAAAAACTGTTTTTTGGGTCAGCACACCAGCAAAACAACGCTTTAATTTTAAACCCTGGGTGTAAATTGTGCCCAAAGAATTTAGCCCCACAAAATTAGCTTTGTAGCGGGGTTTCAATTCGTGTTTCACGCCACACAACAAAGAAACAGTTGTTTTTTAAACCTTTTCTTGTGAATTAGGCTACAGGAAAAAATTTTTATTTTGGCGTTGAAAAAGACGGTTTTTTCTTGGGGTCAGCAAAACCCCCAAAAAAACGCTTAATTAACCCCGGATGTAAATTTCGCCCAAAAATTGAGCCGCCAAAACAAGTAGCTTTGTAGCGTGTTTCAAATTTGGTTTTTTACCCACACAAAAAGGAAAACAGTTGTAATTAACCTTTTCTTGTGAATTAGGCTACAGAAAAAATTTTTTATATTTTGGCGTTGAAAAAACGGGTTTTTTTTGGGTCAGAAAACACAAAACAACGCTTTAAAAACCCCCGGATTAAATTGACCAAAGAATTTAGCCCCACAAAATAGTGCTTTTAGCTGTTACAAATTGCGGTTTTCTACCCACACAAAGAGAACAGTTTAATTTTAAACCTTTTCTTGTGAATTAGGGTACAGGAAAAAATTTTTTTATTTTTTTGGGGTTGAAAAAGAGGTTTTTGGGGGCACAAAACCACAAAAAAACGTTAATTTAACCCCCGGGTGTAAATTTCCCCAAAAAAAAATTTAGCCCACAAAATATAGCTTTGTAGCGGTTACAAAAAGGGGGTTTTCTACGCCACACAACAAGGGGATACAGTTGTAATTAAACCTTTGCTTGTGAAATTTGCTACAGGAAAAATTTTTATATTTTGGCGTTGAAAAAGAGGTTTTTTTTGGGGTCAGCACACCACAAAACAACGCTTAATTAACCCCCGGATGTAAATTGCGGCAAAGAAATTTAGCCGCACAAACTATCTTTTTAGGTGTTACAATTTTGGTTTTTCTACGCCCCACAAAAAGAGATACGTTGTAAATTTCCTTTGCTTGTAATTAGGGTACAGGAAAAATTTTTTATTTTGGCGTTGAAAAACGGTTTCTTGGGGGCGCACACACAAAACAACGCTTAATTAACCCTGGAGTAAATTGCCAATAAATTGAGAAACCAAAATGAAAAAGGGTTTTTTATTGAAAAAACCTGTTTCTTTAAAAGAAAACAACAGGAACTGGGTTAGATCCCACTTGGATATTGAATGTATATGCAAGCTGCAGTGGACGCACACTGGATTTCAGATCCAATACCCCAAAAAGTGGGAAATAGAACATTAAGAGAACAGTCTCAAAGACAAGCTGAGACCCCCCCACAGAAATCGCTATATAAAAATCAATTCTTCAGTAAGAGCTATCAGCCGTGGCACCCACCTTCCCTGATGAGCACAGTGAGGGGAGTGTGAGCTCCCGGGTCGGGGCCCGGACTTATATAGTCCCGGTGACGTCAAAGAATCCCGCCGGCCCTCTGATTGGCTTCACCTCTGCACATGTCATGCAGGCTATGCCCTTCTTCCTCCCAGAGTGCTTTGCCCCATGTAGCGCCATTTTTTTTTCGCAGCCATTTTATCAATAAAAAAGCACACTTCGTTCACCCGAAGTACCCCAAAGTTCGACTTCGTTCCGAACCGAAGTTTTCTGAAATTCTAAACGAATTCCACTTCGTTAGAATCGATTCGCCCATCTCTAATACTGATGTATCGGTAGTTATGTGCATTTGTCATTCTTCTTTCTGTTTCTGGTTTTGTTTCTGTCCTGATCGTCAGTAGTTTTCTATCTATCTCTGTTTTATTTATTGTTTTTTTATTATTATTTTTTATTTATTATTATTTTATTATTTATTATTATTATTATTTTTTATTTATTTTAAAGCCCCATTGATTCCAGGGCGTTTGTACATTCAAGGGGTTACTTTACATTACAATAAGTCAAACAGTACAGTGATAAGGGATAATGACAATTGGCACGACAGAGGGAGAGAGGACCCTACCCATGAGGGCTTACAATCTACAAGGAGGGGGAAAGAGACAGGAGGTGAGGGGCAGACATGTCTGTGGAGGAAGTAGTAATAAAATTAGTGAAGGTTATAGGCAAGCCTGAAGAAATGGGTTTTCGGGTTTTGCTTTTGAAGCTGGTGAAAGTTGAAGGAGAGTTGATGTGTTGGGGCAGTGAGTTTCCAGAGTGTGGGTGAAGCACGGGGAAGTCTTGGAGATGGTTGTGTGAGGAGTTGATAAGGGAGAGCAGAGGAGAAGGCCCTGTGGAGGAGCGGAGAGTCCCGGTGAGGGGAGATTTTTGGGAAAAATTAGGGCAGAGATGTATGGAGGGGAGAGGTCATGGAGAGCCTTGTAGGTCAGGGTTAGTAGCTTGAAATGAATTAGCTGGGCAATGGGAAGCCAGTGATGGGATTGGCAGGGGGGAGAGGCGGAGGGGTAGCGAGGAGAGAGGTGGATAAGAGGGCAGCGGAGTTAAGGATGGATTGGAGGGGAGCGAGGGTGTTTAGCTGGGATGCCACTGAGAAGGATGTTTGCATTTAGTCTGGGGGAGATGATAAAGGGCATGGACCAGCATTTTTGTAGTGTCGTAGTGAGGAATGAGCGGATGCGAGAGATGTTTTTCAGGTGGAGGCGGCAGGCAGAGGAAAGGGGTTTGGATGTGTGGTTGAAAGATAGAGCAGTCTAGGATTACCCCAAGGCAGTGGACTTTCGGGACCGGTGAGAGTGTAGAGCCGTTGACTGTACGAGTGCGATAAGGGGCGGGGGTAGAGTTGGAGGGTGGAAAGATGATGAGTTATTTTTTCTCCACATTTAGTTTTAGGAGACGTGAGAGAAGAAGGAGGAGATGGAGGACAGACAGTCAGGGATCCGGGAGAGAAGAGGAGGTGACATCTGGGCGGAGATGTAGAGTTGGGGTTTACTTCAGCATACAGGTGGTAATGAAAGCCATGGGAGGCTATGGGCTGACCGAGACCAAGAGTGTAGATAGAGAAGAGTAGTGGGCTAGGTGGAGGAGGTGGAGCGAGAATGAGAGACGCTGAAAGTCCGATCAGTGAGGTACGAGAAGATCTAGGAAAGGAGCCAAGTCTGTGATGCGAGGGAGGAGAGGATTTGTAGCAGGAGGGAATGGTTGACAGTGTCAAAGGCAGAGGACAGGTCTAAGAGGAGGAGCACAGAGTAGTGGCATGAGGGTTTTGCAGTTACTAGGTCATTAGTGACTTTGGTTAGGGCGGTTTCAGTAGAGTTGTGGGGTCGAAAAACCAGATTGTAGTGGGTCAAGAAGAGAGTTGGAGGAGAGGTGAGAGGACAGCTGAAGAAGACGTGCTGCTCGAGGAGTTGGAAGCAAAAGGAGCAGTGAGATGGGGCGATAGTTGGACAGAGAAGAGGGGTCAAGGGTTGTTTTTTTTAGGATTGGAGTGATAGTGCATGTTTAAAAGGGGGAAGGGAAGATGCCAGAGGTTATTGATAGGTTGAAGAGATGGGTGAGGGCTTTGGGGTGATAGAAGCACTGAGGTCTGGGATGAGGTGGGGTGGCAGTGGTCAAGACTACAGGTAGTGAGGTTGGATTTGGACAGTAAGGAGGAGAGTTGTCATTGTGTTGAGCGATTTTTACCGACAAGGTTGAAATCCGGCAAGGTTTTTTATGGTGATCGAAATTTTCAGATCATGCGATTTAATTTTAAGGGTTAAAATCTGTGCATCATCTATTAAGATCGCGCCATTTTCTGCGCTTCCTGTCATTTTGGCGGCCAGCAAATCAGATTACAGAATAGGCAGGGTGAGATGTGTGTGCGACGTCATGACTGGGATGTGTATGGGTGCGATTGGCTGGAAAAATCACATGACCTCGTTTTAAATAGAACAGCCCCTTTCCCGCTCAGCCTTAGTGTCTTTTCAGCGTTCTTTGGAAAAGGACGTGCGCCTTTCCCGTGGCCAAACAGCTCAGCGAATTAGTCTTTTTTGCATAGGAAACCTTACTATTAGCTGTGATTAGATATGGGCGAATCGATTCTACGAAGTGGAATTCGTTTTAGAATTTCAGGAAAACTTCGGTTCGGAACGAAGTCGAAGTTTGGGGTACTTCGGGTGAACGAAGTGTGCTTTTGATTTAAAAAAATGGCTGCGAGCACATGGCGGTACATGGGGCAAAGCACTCTGGGAGGAAGAAGGGCATAGCCTGCATGACATGTGCAGAGGTGAAGCCAATCAGAGACCGGGGGATTCTTGACGTCACTGCACTATATAAGTCTGGGCGCGACGCCGGGAGCTCCCCACTCCTCTCACTGTGCTCATCAGGGAAGGTGCTGCCGCGGCTGATAGCTCTTTACTGAAGAATTGATTTTTATATAGCGATTTCTGTGGGGTGTCTCAGCTTGTCTCAGAGACTGTTTCTTAATGTTCTATTTCTAATTTTTTGGGGTATTGGATCTGAAATCCAGTGTGCGTCCACTGCAGCGCATATACATTCAATATCCAAATGGGAACTAAGCAGTTCCTGTTTTAATTTATTAAAGAAACAGCGTTTTTACAATACAAATACCACTTCATTTTTGGCTGCTCAATTTTATTGCGCAATTTACATCCAAGGGGTTAATTAAGCGTTGTTTACTGGTGTGCTGACCCCAAGAAACCGTCTTTTTCAACGCCAAAATATATAAATTTTTCCTGTAGCCTAATTCACAAGCAAATGTTAATTACAACTGTTCTCTTGTTGTGTGGCGTAGAAAACACGCAATTGTAAAAACGCTACAAAGCTACTATTTTGGGGGGGCTCAATTCTTTGGCGCAATTTAATCCAAATTAATTAAGCGTTGTTTTTCTGGGGTGCCCCGACAACAAAAAACCGTCTTTTTTCAACGCCAAAATATATAAATTTTTCCTGTG
>JAODAL010039682.1:0-37739 GCA_025379985.1 Phyllomedusa bahiana
GCTCTCACACGGAGCGGTTTTGGTGCATTTTTGATGCGTTTTTTTGTGCAGAAATGTACAGCATTAACTGCTCGGCCTCTCTGCACAAAATGCACCAAAAACGCTCCGTGTGAAAGCAGCTTTACAGTGTAGTTTATTTTAGAAAGTGTCGAGGTGCGAGAACAAGGGACATTTTGTAAGCAGATATTGTATGTGGGCTGGTGGGGGCTTTGTGCCAGGGCTGATTTTTATTCCCAGTCCGGCCCTGGTCTATTCTATAGTAAGTTAGCCCTGATGAAAGAATACGTCTATTCCGAAATGCGTCGGTAGTTTGATTGTCTGTAGACTCTTTAGTGAGGGTGATGTCACCAGATCTACTAGTCAGAGAAGCGACCGCTGCCGGCCGAAGCGCACGCTAGTTAGTTTAGAGTATGGATAACTATTGAGGCTTTATTGTGGAATAGAAGACGGGTGATCCACCTTTTGGGAAAGCCAGTGGTCATTTCAGCTATTTTGGCTCACTGTTTTTATGGATATTTCTGTGCTAAGTGGTGTTCGATTGTGCTATAGGACCGATGGTGATTGTGGACGTCTGGTCATATATTCACATAGGGCCACATGTATGAAAAGTGTTCAGGTCTAAAACTCACTTTGTTTCCCGTAGCAACCAATCAGAGAGCCTCTAACTTTTATCCAGAGCACTATATGAAATGAAAGGGGCATTCTGATTGGTTGCTATGGGCAACAAAGTGGGTTTTAGACCTAGACACTTTTCATACATGTGGCCCATAGTATCTCTGAATAGTTACAAGGTTCACCTATAGGCATCTGTTACTCAAATTGGGCCATCTATTTGTATAAGATCGGCTGGTTTAGCGTGGTGGTATATTTATTACATGTTTTTTACAAAACAATAAGGGTGTGGTTTCACCCTATACCCTGCTGCTTTTATCTCAGTTGCGGAGACTGTGAATAGTGTTTTAGAGATTATCTATCCTGTTACTTCTGTGCATGCATGGCTAGAGGGAAACTGGAGGGCTGGCTAGCAAAAAATCTCAGAAATTGGACACTCGGAAATGGACACAAAGTACATCTAAAATGAGTCAGTTATGTGGTTGCTAATCACAATCTCCATGGAGAAGCCAAAGCCCTGGTAACACCTTGTGAAGACAGTGAGCCAGTAACTCATTAGTTTACAGTGCAGTGCAGTAGCGCCTACAGCAGGGGTCTCATTCACACAGCCCGCAAGCCATATGCAGCCAGTGAGAATGTCATTTGTGGCCTACAAAGCACCAGAGCGCCTAATTTAATTCAAGTGCATGATCCTCGAACTACTTGGCTTACACATAGAGTTTTTTATCGATGTGGTTCTCTTTCCTACAGGATGTGCTAACATTATGCAAAACCTTTACTAATAGTGATGGTACCAAGTCTTTCCACATCAAGCAGTATATTAACTGCAATTCCCATCATGTCATGTACTTAGCCATGTGTGCACAATGTGGTTTGTACTATGTAGGCAACATAAATTTAAATTAGGATCTTAGAGCATCTTAATGATGCCACAAATACATCGATGTGTGATTGTTCAAATCTGTCAAAGCACTCCAGAGAAGCGCACAATAATAATTGCAATGAACTGAGAGTTGGGGCCATAGACAGAATTATTAAACCTATACGTGGAGGTGATTTGAGTCATATGATCGTGAGGTGACTGGATATTAACCCTGGATATTTCCTTTCCCAAAGGTTTGCATTCCAAGAGGGAGATTATGTTTCACTACTAAATAGCATATTGTCTCCCTATTATTATTATTCTTTTTCTATTCTATCTCTGGGTTTGTGCTTGGTTTGGGATTTATATGCAATGTTCTGCTCCCAATTATTCTGCTTGTTTTTTTTTACGTGATTTTCTATATATATATATAATATATAGTGTGTATATATATATATATATATATATTATATATATATATTATATATAATATATATATATATATATATATATTTTTATATATATATATATTCACATTGATATTTATACATCTATATATATGTGGACCTTTGCAGACTTTTTGTTTTTAATACCTCACTCACTGCGCTGTTCTCTCCCCTTCAGGTTTCGCGTTTTTGTTGTAGCTTTGTGCAGGACTCTGTAAAGCTGTTGCGGTTCTCCCGGGCATGCTCTCTTCTCACCGATGGCAGTTGAGACCTTGACTGGAGTACTGTGCATGTCCATGCATCACTTCCGGCTTCTGTTAGTATCACCGGATGTGGAATGCATGGCGGCTTACTTGCTGCCTGATTCGGGCGGCACAGTGTACAGGTGAGATTAATTTTCATTTTAATTCTTGGAGTATATAAAGAACCATTATTGTATTATTCTTTATGCTATGAGTAAGGGCATACTGTCGCCTGAAACACATCAGCAGTGACTGGGTTTTCATATTTTGAGGATGCTGGTTTGTTAAATTTGTTTCAGTAAAGCCAAAAGTTTTTATCCATTGCAACCACCTGTCCAACTGCTTTATCGCCTTCCAGGTTTTCTTCACCAGAGATTTTAGGACATCCTCTGTGCAGCAGAAAGCAGGCTGAAGGAGGAGTGTGCTGTTTAACCCCTTAACGACCATCCACTGTCTTATGTCGGTGGGTGGATTAAATTCTCCGTTGGCAGTGATGCCAAAAGATGTCTCTGTCTACAGAGGCTCCCATTCTGTGCTAGGAATGGAGCTGTAGCTAGCAGTGCCATTCCTTAAGCGGTCTCTGTGAACAGCAGGGACTGAGAAAGTCTCCAATTCCCACTGTTTAAGACTTTGTCCACACAACAAATACTTTGAGTCAGAATCCATGAAGAGAGTCGAAAATAAACCATCCCCATTGACCTCAATAGAAAACATGCGTTGTAGTGCATACAACACGTATATTCATCGGTCAGCTTTTTGGCACAAAAAAACTTAAAACATGTTCATTCTTTAGTCCTATTCCATGTGGAAAACGCATAGAAATGTCAATAAATATGACAGAAAACACACCCAAAACATTTGTATGGGGTTATAATGCGGATGTTTGTCCAAAACCACATATAAATGAATGAGACTCGTTTCTGACTGTAAACCGCAAGTAAAAAAAACTACCCTAAATCCACATACAATAACGTGAAATACTCAATGAAAACCATGTTGTCCGATGCAGTTTTCAATGGCAGAGTCCGATGAGTAAATGAATTTGTTGTGGGGACATAACCCTAACCCTTGGACTGCTGAAGTCTCCATGATCTAAGGATATTCCCTTGCCCCATTGGGTCACCTAGATTCCCAGTGCCTGAAGGAGCTTGGGGAATGTCTGTACAGTCAGCCTTGGGGACCTAGCATAGTCCCAGACCTGTCTGTGTAGTAAGCCTGTAGTCAGGGCACACTGTGAGTTGCCCTGATAGCAGTCTATGTCATACTGACACAGAATGAAATATATTAGCATACAGGAGTATGTCAATACATTATTAAGTGTTAGAAAAAGTTATCCTTTAATGGGATTAGAAATAAAAGTTAAAAAAAATAAAGACATGTGGAAAAATGTGAATGGTGTAAAAAATAATTTAACAAAAAAATGAATACAGAAAAATGCATTTTTATGTTCATGCTGAAATTTTTTTTTATTTTTTTTTAAAAAGGCACAGTAATTTACATGTAAACTTAATCTATGCACACCCACAAAAATACAACTTTTCTCATATAACTATATCACTGAAAACATAAAAAAGTTATGACTGTTATGGCAAAAACTTAAGCTAGTCACTAAAGGGGTTTTCTAACCATGCTGTTTCACTGACTCACTGGCAATTTTGCACTCACTCTGTCTCCTCAGGCTGTGGATGGATCTACAGTAGTGATTAGCATATATTAACTTCAAGCCATTACTCTGACAGAGCAGGAGATTTTTATCTCTAACAAGACTACAGATAAAGCCATGCTTTTCAGTCCTCACAGCACTTGTACCTTTTGTTTACTACAGCTAATCTTGCTAAATCTAATTAGTTCATTCAGAGCTCAGTCTCCTCAGTCAGTCACTGGGGTGATGTCCCTCCCTGCTCTCAGCTAATCAGATAACATATGTCTGTCTGGAATGCAGGTTACCATAGAAACCTGTATAAAAAGCTGATAGGGTGCCGTTGGTTGCCATGAAAATCAGAGACATAACAACAGCCTGCAGTCTGTCCATGACGTAGGCCTGCCATGCCTTTGACAAGCTCCAGTCTGGGCTTTTTTTGCCAGCCAGCCCTCCAGTTTTCCTGCAGCTTTACATATAATAACATGATCAGGCTGACAATCATGTACTGCAATGTATTATAACAATGATCAAGTGATCCATCAATCCTGTCCCATATTGGGACAAGTAAAAAAAAAATGCAAAAGTAAAAAAAAAAGTAAAATAAAAAATAAGGAAGAAAAGGAAACAAGAGAAAAACGGGAAAAAAACACACATCATCTTTTCCTCATTGTAAATAATTGTAACACAAAAAATAAAAAACTGAATATTTGCCACATGTATAATAATTCTGTTTGCATCTATTATAAAATGAATGCTGCCATTCAGCTTAAAATGTTAATGTTATGCTTCTTCATGAGAATGAGTTCAACCAAACTGGTATTCTGCTGCCATTTAATTTCTGTTGGGGCCTCCCCTGAGCCTGCAGGGGTTGGGCCCCAGGCTTATTCTCTGCTGATCTAGTGGGAGAGAGAGGCTGAGGGTTTGGAGCTCTAAAAGCAGCAATTATAATCTGGGGCTGCAGGCACAGAGGAGACACAATGAGAAAAATGTTGAGACAACCTGAACAGAGACTCACAGACATGATGCTGTAAATTAAAAGGTAGGGGGATATTCTTTTCTTAGATCAGATCTCCAGATTCCTCAGCCACTTGTCCTGCCTGGTACTATAAGGTGTAGGAATAGAAGACTAGGTGGTAGTTGAACAGGATTTTGCTTGTGGCTCATTTACGTGAAGTCTAATGCAAGCGATTTTCTTCCATAAAAGCGAGATACAATATATCAACACAACTCACAAAAAGTTAGGCATATTTGACTTCCGGAGAAGATTTATGGAAAATGTAAACATTTCTCAATCCAGTGATATTTTATCCTGAAAGTCGACCTTTTAAGTCATAGCATGCAGTGTTGATTTTCTCATGTCAAACAATTTAGTGAAACAAAAGCCAACAACAGTGGAGGGGTATACACCATCCAAAAATGTCAGTGTCTCAATAACATGTCATGTGGCCTTGAGCATCAGTGACAGCTTGAAAACAACGACTTATGCTGTTCAGAAGTTGAGTTATTATTGACTGCTGAGGCATGGCATCCCACTCCTCTTGATGGGCACCCCCCCATGTCATTAAGGTTCAGTGTTATAGAGTTATGAGCTTATATACTGTGACTCAGCTGACACCACAGGTTTTTTAGGGGGTTCAGGGCTGAAGAAAGTGCAGGCCACTCCATTTGAGGTATCCCAGTCTCCAACAGCCGTTTCCTTATAACCTCGATGAGCTGGAGCATTGTCATCCATGAGGATGAAATTAGCTCTGTCTTGTTCATGCAGAGGCACAATGACCGGATTAATGATGTTATTCAGGTAATAGAGGCTGTCACTGTACCATTCACAAAGTATAGGGTGGTTCTGTATTGAATAGACACACCTGCCCACACTGTAACACCACCCCCACCACCAAAGGCTTGTCGAAGGCTGATGCATAGCACTCTTTCTGACGACTCCAGCATCGTTGGCGGCAACCATTTCTTCTCAAAGTGAATTGACTTTCATCACTGAACTGCACTGAGAACCACTGGTCCCTTGTCCATCGTAGATGCATAGATGTAAACGGTTACAGATGGTCTGACGTGACACTTGGTTGCCTCTCACCTCCTGTAAATGTGTGGCATTCATCATCTAGTTCTGCAGGGTATTGTTTACAATGAAGCGGTCATCAGTGTGTGATGGAGCCAAAGGACCTCCACTTCTTTGCCTTCTTGTGACCAATTTCTCTGCATCTTAGTTGCAACCTGCTGATGACACTCTAAGCACGATGGCCACTTCAGTCTGAGGGCATCCTGCTTGAATCCTTGCAATGACGAGGCACTGCTGATCAATTGTAAGGTGTTGTCTTGGTCTCCTGATGTCAAAATGTGAACATCATGATGAGGAGGACGGTTTAAATTCCAATTCAAATTGATCCCCTAAATTTATTGGATGATTCAGGAGATCAAACACTGAATGAACTTAACTGAATAGCCCCCTTCCTCCCCACTAGGGTCAATTTATATAGACTCTTACTCCATCCATGGTCACAGAATCCATTGTTCACTCCTGTGTGGGCTTATAACATCATAATATAATATATCTCTCATAGCAACAGTATGATAACATAGCAAAAATACTACCAAACCACACAAAAGAGCACAAATCCCATTACAGGCATCACATAATAATAAAAAACAGAAAAAGTTAACATTAAAATATAGCATTAAAGTAGTGTAGACCTACTTCACTACAATGCCATGACCATGGTGAACAGAATGGTGGCTGTGCTTGCACACCTCTATCTATTAACTTCTATGGGAGTTCTGAAAACATACTTAGTTGTATCCAGTTTTTCAATGTATTTTTCAATCAGAAGCTGTCGTAATATAAGAAACCCAAGAAATTTATATTAGTCATGTGGACAGTTGAAACCAGAAGTTTACATACACTATATAAAAAGACATTTATGCATGGTTTTCTCACTATCTGACATGAAATTAGAATAAACCTCACCCGTCTTAGGTCACTTAGGATTACCAAAATTATTTATATGTGCCAAATACCAGAATAATAAGAGGGATAATTTTTTAAGGCATTCTTATTAATTTCTGCAAAGTCAAAAGTTTACATACATTTCATTAATATTTGGTAGCATTGCCTTGATTTTGGTCAAACATTCTGCTGGATATCCTTCAACAAGGTTCTCACAATAGTTGGTAGGAATTTTGGTCCATTCCTCCTGACAGAACTGGTTTAACAGAGCCATGTTTGTAGGTCACGTTGCTCGCATCTGCCTTTTCAGCTTTGCCCATAAATTTTCAATAGGATTGAGATCAGGACTTTGTGATGACCAGTCCAAAATATTGACTTGGTTCTCCTTAAGCCACTTTGTAATCAGTTTGGCAGAATGTTTCAGGTCATTGTTCATTTGGAAGACCTATTTCCACCCAAGCTTTAACTTCCTGGCTGATGTGTTGAAATGTGGTTTCAGTATTGCTGCATAATCTTCTTTCCTCATGATGCCATCTATTTTGTGAAGTGCACCAGTCCCTCCTGCAGCAAAACAACCCCACAACATGATGCTACCACCCCCATGTTTCACAGTTGGGATGGTGTTCTTAGGCTTCCAAGCTTCTCCCTTTTTCCTCCAAACGTAACAATGGTCATTATGGCCAAACAGTTCAATTTTAGTTTTGTCAGACCACAGAACATGTCTCCAAAAATGTAGGTCTTTGTTCCTGTGTGCATTTGCAAACATCAATCTGGCTTTTATATGTTTCTTTTGGAGTAATGGCTTCTTCCTGGCAGAGTGGCCTTTCAGCCCATGTTGATACAGTACTCGTTTCACTGTGGATAATGACACAATCTTACAAGTTTCCGCCACCATCTTCACAAAGTCTTTTGCTTTTGTTCTTGGGTTGATATGCACATGTCAGACCAAAGCACGTTCATCTCTGAGACACAGGACGCATCTCCTTTCTGAGTGGTATGATGGCTGGGCATTTCCATCTTGTTTGTACTTGCGTATAATTGTTTGTACAGATGAACAAAGCACCTTCAGGTATCTGGAAGTTGCACCCAAGGATTAACTAGACTTGTGCAAGTCCACAGTTCTCTTCCTGATATCTTGGCTGATTTCTTTAGAATTTTCTATGATGTTACACACAGAAGCAGTGTGTTTCTGGTGTGCATTACATTCACAGGTGTGTCTCTAATTAACTCAGATGTTGCCAATAAACCTATCAAAAGCTTCTAAAGACATGAGATCATCATATGGGCTGTCCCAAATTGTTTAAAGGCATATAAATCCTAGTGTATGTAAACTTTTGACTTTGCAAAAAGTATTATAAATGCCAACAGCCGTTTTCTTATAACCTCGATGAGCTGGAGCATTGTCATCTATGAGGATGAAATTAGCCCTTGTTCATGTAGAGGCACAATGACCGGATTAATGATGTTATTCAGGTAATAGAGGCTGTCACTGTACATTCACAAAGTATAGGGCGGTTCTGTATTGAATAGACACACCTGCCCACACTGTAACACCATCCCCACCACCAAAGGCTTGTCGGAGGCTGATGCATAGCACTCTTTTTGACGACTCCAGCATCGTTGGCGGCAATAATTTCTTCTCAAAGTGAATTTACTTTTATCACTGAACAGCACTGAGTTTGGGCACACAGTTAGCAAGATTGTTCCATAACGATCCTGTAACCCTATCCCCACTAAGAGTACACCCTACCTAGTTCTGTTGAAGTGTCCTTATTTAAATATGTGTTAATAATTCATTAGAATGTATATTTCTTTGACTGATGAAAACTGAACACATAACTAGAGGGCAATGTAAATAAGCAAATACAGAAAATAAACACCAACTGTCTGATGTAGTTTAGTGCAATCTCTGAAGCCTCTCTAGGGGACAATATCTTGGAATGTTTTATGTTGGCTGGAGCTGATTATTCCAAATAATCAAATTTGTTTCAGGTTAAGTTTGCTGTATCTTGACTGCTTAGCCATGACTCAGTTAAAACTTAATAGAAACCGTGCAAATGGTAATATAATATAAAAAATAAACAGCAAAATGCATTTCTGAATCCAGGTCCTTCAGCATTTTTTCATTTAAATCTATCATTCATTTAAATGTCATACGAATATACAGCAGACATGAGTTTATATTAATCTCACAAATAATCACATGGTCCACTGAAGAAGCCTTTTTGGCGAAACGCGTCGGAACAAGACCACAGCGGTAATCACCACCCCTCAATATGGGTAAATAATATACTATTTTATGTTCCATAACCACTTGGATTTGAACTTTTTCAATAACAACATTGGCCCAGTAAAACCTGTTTGTGGTACTTTATGTCGTTGACACTTTAAGTGAGGATTCCCATTTATCCTGAATGATACTTGATGTATCTAATTTAGTAGTTCTATGACATGATCACGGATTTAACTTTATATTTCGTTACTGGAGTTTGGGATATATTTACAATTTTAGAGATTTTTGCGTATTGGATTCCTTGTTTCTTGATTTTGAATTTTTGATTTTTTGTGATTGTTTTTCATTAAGGTTTTTTCTGTCATTATTTTTTTGAGATTTCATAAAATTTTGAATTTTTTTTTGAGAAAGGACACCATTTCCTTTGTTCTTTATTAGGTAGGGATTGTTGGAGCTATTTGTATAATAATCTCACAAATAAGTATAATTTACTAACAGTTAAACAACTCATCTTAACAACTTGAAAGTAATGATAGTTTTGGGCAGTCAATTGATAGACTCTCAGTGCCTCTGCAGAATACTTGTCGATATGTGTGAGCTAGGAGAGCTGTATTTGTCATGAAAGGAAACTTCTACTTAGGAAGAAAAATGTATATGCTGTCAAGACACACTATTAACTGTTAAATGAATCTATTATTTTTAATGTAATTACACATAAGTGTGCTCTGCAGACCTTACAGGATGGTACAAGGCTGCTCCCAGGTCAGCAACTCCAAGGGCTTTTCCCCATGGCACGGGTTTTCAGCCGGTTTTCAGTTTTGTCTGTCAACCGGCTGACAAACTTTAAAACGGACGTTTCCGTAAGGCGGTTTTTTAGACCACCGGCGGTCCGAAAAACATTGATCATGTTCATTCTTATGAACATCTCAATGTGAGGGGGAGGGCTTTTCTCTACAAACTGCAGAGAAAAGCCATCCCCCGGCGGCCGTGTGCAGAGCCACAAAAGAGTGCAGATACCAGTCAGGATTTCCGACCGGTATTTGCACTGTGCCGTGTGAACAGTCCCTTAGGGTTAAAGTTTTCCTTAGTAAAAAGATAAGACCGCCCTTCTGATAAGAGCAGAGATAGGTGGTTGGTAACTAGAGAAGCTTGTGTAAACAAGCCAGAGGTAAGATAATCAGAACAAGGTATTTGGTAATAGTCTTTATTTACCCTGTCCTACATGTTTAAAACTAATGAATGAGATAAATCTCTTTATATCTCCCATGACAAATTATCTTGAATCTACATCCTGTCTAGAGAAGAGTCTAGTAATAATATCTGCATACAATAGACATGATCTAGATTCTAAGAATAAACATCTTGCACTTGGTATAACAACCAATCTACTCAAGCTCAGATGCTCAACATTATAAAGAAATTTGTAAAGCAGATTCTAATATTGTTCCAGAACACAATTTCTAGACTTTACGTCTTCCTCCAAGTCCATGAACAGTGTTAGTATCAGGTTCTTTGGGCTCATCACAGTAAATGATTTAAACCTCTATAGAGACCACACCTACCATAAGATGCATTGAGCACCTCACCTCAGGAAGCAGTCTGCAGTTCCATAGTGTCTCTGGACTAGATAGTAAGGAGGTATACTGCCCCCCTGTAGGTATATAGCCTCTTGTAGACAGGTATGCATCCCCTGTAGGAAGGTATAACCCTTTACAGGTATACCATCCCCTGTAGTTATATAGTCCCCTGTAGATAGGTATACAGCCCCCTGTAGGTAGATATGTCCCTTGTAGGTTTACAACCCTCTGTAGACAGGTAAACAGCCCCCTGTAGGTATATAAGCCCACTGTAGATAGGTAGGTATACAGCCCCTTGTAGACAGGTATGCATCCCCTGTAGGAAGGTATACAGCCCCCTGTAGGCAGGTATACAGCATTCTGTACATATATATGTCCCATGCAGATAGGTATATTGCCCCTTGTAGGTATATAGCCCCCTCTAGATAGGTAGGTATATATGCCTCCTGCAGGTAGATAGGTAGGTATACAGCCCCCTCTTGACAGGTATACAGCCCTCTGTGGACAGGTATACAGCCTCCAATAGGAAGGTATACACCCACCTATAGGCAGGAATACAGCCCCATGTAGGCAGGCAAATCACCCCCTGTAGGTATATAGTACCCTGTAGATAGGTAGGTATATCAGCCCCTTGTAGGCAGATATAGAACCCCCTGTAGGCAAGTTTTCAGCCCGCTGTAGGTATATATGCCCCCTGTAGATTGGTAGGTATACCGCCCCTGTAGGTATATATCCCTCTGTAGATAGGTAGGTATATATGCCTCCTGTAAGTAAATAGGTAGGTATTCTGCGCCCTATAGGTATACATCCCTCTGTAGACAGGTATACAGCTCCCTGTAGGAAGGTATACAGCCCACTTTAGGTTTATATGCCCCCCTGTAGATAGGTAGGTATACTGCCCCCCATAAGTATATGGCCGGGGGTGGATAGGTCGGCGTATATGTCTCCTGTAGGCACGTATACTGCCGCCTGTAGGCAGGTATACGGCTCCCTGTAGGTAGGTATACAGCCCATTGTAGGTAGGTACACAGTCTCTTGTTTACCAGTATACAGACCCTTGTAGGCAGGTATACAGCCCCCTGTAGACAGTTATACAGCCCCCGTAGACAGTTATACAGCCCCCTGTAGACAGGTATACAGCCCTCTGTAGAAAGGTATACAGCCCTTGTAGACAGGTATACAACCCCCTGTAGGCAGGCATGCAGCCCCTTGTAGACAGTCCCCTGTAGGTAGATATGTCTCTTGTAGGTACACAGCCCACTGTAGGTATATAGCCCGCTGTAGATAGGTCGGTATATATGCCTTCTGTAGGTAGATAGGTAGGTATTCTGTGCCCTTTAGGTATATAGCCCCTTGTAGACAGGTATACAGCCCCCTGTAGACAGGTATACAGCCCTCTGTATACAGGTATACAGTCCCCTGTTGACAGATATATAGCCCCATTTTGAAAGGTATACAGCCCCCTGTAGACAAGTATACAGCCCCCTGTAGATAGGTTTACACCCTCTTGTAGACAGGTATACAGCCCCCTGTAGGCAGGTATACAGCCCCCTGTAGACAGGTATACAGTCCATTGTAGACAGGTAAACATTCCTTTGTAGGTATACAGCCCACAATAAGTAGGTATATAGTCCCATGTAAACAAGTATACAGTCCACTGTAGACAGGTATACAGCACCCTGTAGGCAGGTATTCAGCCCCCCATAGGCAGGTATTCAGCCGCCTGTTGACAGGTTTACACCCTATTGTAGACAGGTATACAGACCCTGTAGACAGGTATATAGCCCCTTGTAGACAGGTAAACATCCCTCTGTAGATATACAACCCGCAATAGGAAGGTATATAGTCCAATGTAGACAAGTATACAGTCCCTTGTAGATAGGTATACAGCACCCTGTAGGCAGGTATTCAGCCGCCTGTAGGCAGGTATACAGCTCCTTTTAGACAGGTATACATCCACATGGAAGTATCTATGGTCCCCTGACTTATTAGAAAAAATGAAAAAAACTGTAATCACCTCTCCCCGTTTCCCCGCTGAGGAGCCAGCTGCGGGCGCTAGTATCCATCATAAGCAGCATGATGTCATCATGCTGCCTACGCAGGGACATGTTGCCTGGACCCACCACACAGGCCGAGGGCCACCCGGAGTGGACCGTCACGGCTCTGCTAATAGGTGCCAGCTTTTAATTGGTATATGTACTGTATTTACTTAAATGGACACTTAAGAGAGTGCGGGGTCATGGGAGAATAAAGGCCTATGACATCACATGATAGTCAACTACTTGTAGTGAATCGTGTTCAGTTTTGCTACATCTGTATCCTGGCAAACTAAAAACTAACAGCTGTAGTTGGTGATCAACCCATGATCCCAACTTTTCATGTGAGGAACCAACCCCTACTACAATAGGTCTAGAGGGGGGTGGAAAACCAGCTTTATGAACCTTGGGCAGAGAATGATATATGGGAATAACCGGATATTTCATCAAAAACGTATCCGCCAGACCTTGAGACAATACACTTATATAGGCACTGTGGCAGAGTGACTTTGTGCAGTTGCAGGTTTCTGCCACTAGGTGGAATTCAGCAGGATACCTGCTACAGATGTGCCACCGAAAACCTGAGCTCGATGGGGGAAGGAAACTACTTGGTGTCAGTAGCAATAGGTTACGGACACAGGTATCTAGTATGGCTGCCCTGCAGGCAGCCAGGTGTTGGTTTCCTTTCCCGGGACAGTCATAGTGTTGGGTGGGAGGCCGTCCCCACATTCCAGTGCCAGGTCTTACTAGGCCTATTAAAAAGCTGGTACTCAAGGTGAGCAGGGGGCGTGGTTGCTGCCTAGACGTTCGTAGCAGCAGAGCTGGGAAGAGAGCTCTGGTCCCCCAGAGGCTTAAGGGAAGCCTGGTACACAGTAAGCACTGTAATTTTGAGGTGCTGTGCGATAGGCACAGACTTCTGGACAGAGAGGGACTCTGTGTGTGAGCTAGTGGCCAGACTGCCGAGGATTTATTTTTATTTGTGTTTTATTTTCTGTAAACTGTATTCCTCAATAAAGATGGCTGAGGCCAGTTTGAAATATTCCCCTGTGTCAGAAGATTTTCTGCCGATATCGTTCTACCAAGGATCCAAAAGCCAAGTGTGAATCCCCAAGACAGAGCTAAGAGGCAGCTTACAACACCCTTATCCAATACCTGTTTCATTGTATTTTTAAAGTCAAATATACAGTCCTCAGAAAAATGATTAGAGGTTTCTTGGTCACGTAAAATATTAAAATTTACATGTTTATATTTATTCTTCATTTAGAACTACCCGTTCGTAGAGAAGTACTAGATCATTTTTAAAGGGGTTTTATCATTTCAACATTTGGCAGTCGTTTATACTGGTTGCTAAGGAGAGCTTATGAAATGGAGGGGCGTGTTTCTCCTCCCAGCAGGGAGTATCTTCTCTCTGCAGACACGCCCCAAAGTGTGCACTTGAGAATTCATTCTGTGTGAGTGGAAGGGAGGGGGGGGGGGGGGGGGGGGAGATTCTCAGCTGTCGGAGACTAAGGAATCATTGGAAGGGAAAAGCCTAGTGTAACTCAGTGTATATCTACATTTCTCGCTCTCTCTACATACTTTGTAATTAGAATGGGCCTTTGACATTCAGGACTCTGGAAGAGATTTCTTTTTTCTCTGTCTCTCACACACAGTGATATATCCTGCAGATTATTACACCTCTGACCTCTACAGATCTGCAGAACAAAACTATATGCTTTATCTGTTTGTGTTTACATGGGACTGCACAAGATCTCTCTCTCTGCTGCAGGACCTCTGATTGCTGTCAGTGAACAGCGCAAACCCCATATGTTGAAACTACCGCTGATAGATTGCTGTAAGTGAACAGTGCAAACCCCGCAGAGTCTCTCTCTCCTCTCTCACTATTGCTGCCACATCACCTCTGTTTAATAGCAATTTCCACTGCTGTCCACATCACGGAGCATGCACGGGAATGCGCGCTCCCGCGAATACGACCGGGGGCCGGACAGGATGTAAATTACCACAGCCGGCAGCCTATCACATGCAAGGAGGCGGAATCCGACTGGCACTGGGGAATAGTGTCTACAAAAAAACAACATAAAGGATCCTGTGAAAACAAGACAGCTTTGCAAATGACATCCAATTGCAAAGTTGCTTGTTTTCACTGTTCCCTTATTCTGAACACCATTTAATGTAATGAGAAAACCCCTTTAACACAATTTTTAAATACATACAACATAGTAACGTTGTACAATATGTACAACATTTATATAAAATGATATTTCAGGGTCTGGAACAAAGCAATGAAGGAGGTCATGGAGCATGTTATTGACAAATTCCTGGAAGACATCCGGGGTGTTACTGACACTAAAGGGCATAACAAGACTGCTACTGAACATGATTTTTCACTCATTGCCCTCTCAGATACAAATCAAATTGTAGGTTTCTCTTTGGTCCAGCCTAGAGAAAGCCTCAACTCCTTCAATTCTTTTAAAAATCAAAAGAAACAGGTACTTGTTCTTTAACAAGATGCTATGTAACTTTATAACCTCTAATCATCAATGCCTGAAAGTTCAGTCCAACCCTACCTAAAACCTTAAACCAACCATTCCTCTTAACTAAAATAAATTAAATGTATAAAGAAGGTTAAAATAAAAAAGCAAACATAACAGAAGAAATCCTCATTCATACCTTAATGCTCATATAACTAGACAACTCTTAAGTTAATGGCTATATGATTTTTTAAGAGGATGACAGGTCCGCTTTTATGGTTACAGATAAAATGTAGCCTACAGCCTCAATAAATCATTCACTAAAGTACATTATACTAAACTCAAGAAGCCGTATTAATCATATTTTGATCTGTGACATACTAAATCATGATGTCAGTGTGCATGTCTTTGTTACAGACCAACAAAGCATATCAAGAATGGAAAGGTACAGAGGTAAAAATTCTATGTGCTATTTCATTATAAGGGCAATTGTTCAAGTGGCAAAATAGAGCTCTATCACACGACTTCCTAAAAAATTGCCCCATTTCTAGACAGGAAAATTTGTTTAATTTTTACCCCCATATCATGGACATACTTTCTGGCCTGACTGCAACAATGCTGCTGGCAGAAAGCAATAGAACTGGATGTCCACTATAAAAGTCACATTTCAAGGGTCCTAACACTAGCTCCTAGGACTCAGGTACCCTCAGGAAGTAAGGAGAGGCGAATGGTAACTAACCAAGCAACGTATAAAATACAAAACTAAAGAAAGACACAGAAGATGGAGTTTACAAGCAACAAGGCATATAATGACAGAGACATGGATGATGAGGACACCACAAATGGGCACAGTCTGGATGAAGAAGAGAAACTGACGCTAAGTTACTGTCCTTGATTATTTCCCTAGATTTTCCTCTAATCACTGACCATAACATCCGACCCCACTGACTCTCTCTGTCCCTGGAACTAACAATAAAGTTATCCCTAAGCTGCAACTGACCCTGACACAAGCACGTAGACTCTAGGACTAAGACACTAATTTAGGCAGACCATAGCAAACAATACATTGACAAAGAATTAAAAAACACAAGAAATTTAAGGACTAACCAATCTCACTGACTAACACAGGGCAAGGCTAGTCAGAACTAGATTTACAAGGACAATCAATGATTCTACATAACTGGTTATAGAACACTTAGCAGATTACTAGCCACAATCTCCCAGGACAGAGCAATATACTCTGTACTATGCTGCCAAACCCAAAGAACCATACAGAGTGGATAACATTAGGAAACGCCTCTCTTTAATGAAAGTAGGCTGCATAACGTGGTCAGCTGATCTACCCTTAAAGTTGCATAGTAATTGGAGACATCTAATTAAGTATGAGGGAGAAGAAGATTCCTGCCATTTTTAATGCTGACCACAAGTGGAAAGTAGGAACCATATGACCACAAGTCTTGATCCAAGCTACCACCAACATCCCCTGAAGGCAGATTAAAATTAGAAAAAAATGATGTTTCATATTTGATAACAATGAGCATAATTTATAAGAGCTTAATAGGTCAATACAGTGCCTATGTTAGGGCCTAATTTTTATTTTTAAAAGGGGGTGTTTTTAAATTTAAGTTAAAAAAAAACTTGCTTAAAATACTTTTAAAAAAATTTCCAAAAAAATGTTTTAAAGGGGAACCCGGGCGCCAAATTGTTTTTAAAACATAGTAAAGGACGGACAAAAAAAAGGGGCCCATTTCTACCCAGGTTAGAAAATGGGAAAAAGGGAAGATAAAGGGGAAGGGGTAAAAAGGATTTAAAATTTTAAAAAACCCCTTTGGGGCCCAAACCTTTTGGGTACAATTAAAAAACCCAATGGCCCGGGAACCCCTTCCGGGAAAAAATTTTCTTCTTAATCTCCCAAATCAAAGGCCCAGACCGGGGGTTCTCCGAACCCAATTAACCCCATTTTTCCGGACATTAAAGTTTTATAAAAAAAGGGGGTTTGAAAGATTTTTTGGCATTTTTTTTGGGGCCCTTTTCTCTGCGGGCCCGGGCCCAGGAAGAATAAGGAAATTTTTTTAAAATTTTAAGCCCCTTTTGGAAAAGGGGGGTCTTTTTTGGGGGGCCCCCCGGGGGAAAGGGGATAAATTCTTAATTTTTTTTCCCAAAACAAAACCCCCTTTTATTTTAAAGGGAGGGGGGGTTTAAATAGGGGGGAAAAATAGTTTTCCCATTTTTTCTTTTTTTTAAAAAGGTGGGTCTTGGAGCCATCTTTTTTGTAAATTTTTAAAATTTTCCCTTTTAAAATTTTTAATTTTAATAAAAATTTAGGGCCCCCCATTATTTTTGGGTATCCCCTTTTAAAATCCCACATTTTTTCAAAAAAACCCAAACGAAAGGGGGCCTTATTTCAAATTCCGTCCCAACCCAATGTTTTAAATGGTAAAAATTATATCCCTGCCCCGGCGAATCCATTTTGTTTTTTTAATAAAGGGCCAAAATATCCTGCGGGCCTTTAAAGCAGCTGTTTGACATTGCTTTGTGTTATAGAGGAAAAAATTAAAAAAGTGCCCCAAAAAAACCTTTTAAACAAAAATCCTCACATTTTTTTTTCTCCCCTGGGAAACATTTTAATTTTTTCAGATTTTTAAATTATCCAGTTTAAACAACTTTACTTTTTAATCCCATAAACCCCTTCATTTGCCAAGGGGAAAAAACCCTCAAACACTCAAGGGGGGAAACATTTATTAACCCCTTACCACCGAAACCCAGTTTTGACCCCTGAACAGACCCCCAATCATTTGGAAACCTGACATGTGTCTTTTTATGTGGGAATAACTTTTTAAACTATTTTCCCTTTTTTTTTTAAAGACACATTGTGTTTTAATTTGAAAGGGAATACCCCTTTTTTTATTTGTAAAAAAATTTTCAAAAATTTTTTTAAAAAAATTTTTTGAAAAACTTCCCCTTTTTCCCAAAGTTCAAAAATTTCTGTGTGTAAAAAAGATAGTTATTCCACACAAAATAATTTATAACTAGCATCTGCCATGTGTCTATTTTTTACGACATTGGGGGGCTTAGAAATTTAGTAGTAATTTAGTAGTAGAAAACTTGCAACATTGATGTTTTTTTGGGAACCAGCCAGTTTTAACGTACCCTTTGAGGGGCCGGGGTATGTTAGATACCCCCATAAATAACTCCATCTAAAAACAACCCCCTTTAAAAGTAACAGCTTTTAAAGGAAGTTTTTTTAACCTATTAGGGGTTTCACAAAAAATTTAAAAAGCAAAGTGGGGGGGGGGAATTTAAAAAGGGTTATTTTTTGCAGATTTTCTTTTTTCCCATCTATTATTCACTGTTACCCCGGGAAATTTGTGGAAAGGAAAATGCAACTAAACATTGTTTTCCCCCCAATTTTTGGCCTTTTTTTACTTTATACCCCAAAATTTGTGCCCCCAGTGCGCTATTTGGCTAAACCCAAAGGGCCTAGAGTGGGAGAGCACCTACGGGGTTTTTGGGGGGTCTAATTTTTAAAAATTTTCCCCCTTTTAGGCACCATTACACTTTTGGGGACAGACCCCCTAAGGAAACTAAAACGAAATTAAAACCCCAAAAAAGGGCCCTTTTTATATTGGAAACCCTTCCCTCTTTAAGGAATATATCCAGTTGGGGCAGTGAGAAAAATAAAACCACATATTTTTTTTAGTGTTTTTGGGTGGTGAAAATGAAAAAAATAATTTTATTTCCCAAAAAATCTGCAATTTTAAATGAAAATGTTTCATTTTTTTTTAAGGGGAAACCTGGAAAGGCACCCAAAAAAATTTTTTTAAAAAATTTTCTTTAAAATTTAGCAAATCCTATATGGTTTGGGGGTAAGCTTCTGTTTTGGGAAAAAATGGCAGGGTTTTGGGAAGCAGGGATGCTATTTCGCCCTTTTTGGGCCGCAGAATTTTTTGGGGGGTAACCCAAAAAAACCCCAAAATAAACCCAAAAAAGGTGAAACCCTTTCCGAAAGGGCACCCCCTTTTGGATTCAAAAAATTTCCCCATGAATTTTTCATCAAAAGGTATATTGTGGGATTTTGGGCCCCAAGTTTTTTTTTTTGCATTGGGGCCCTTTAAAAAGAAAGGGGGGGGGGGGGGGGGGGTTTTAAAAAGGGGAAAGCAGATCAGCATTTTTTTGGGTTTCCCTTTTTTAAAAGTGTTCGCCATGTGGTTAAAAAGTTTACGGATAACTTTGTAAACAAATTTTTGGGACAAATTTTATAATTTTTTTTTTTATGTTTTTTTACTTTTACACAATGGAAATGTGTTTATTAAAAAAAAGTGCGTTTTTATGTCATCATAGTCTGACAGCCATAACTTTTTTGTTTTTCTGTATATGGAGCCGATTAAGGGCTTGTTTTTAGTGGGAGGAGTTAACTTTTTTATTGGTACCATTATGAGTATGCTTTGATCGCTTTTTATCAAGGTTTTTGTGAGGTGTTCTGAACAAAATACAGCAATTCTGGTAGTGTTTTTTATTTTTATTTTTTACAGTGGTCAAAGTTCAGTATAAATGATATGCTAGCTTTACTCAACAGGTCAATGTAAGTACAGAGATAAACATTTTGTATATTTTTTATGTTTTACTGCTTTTATGCAATAAAAAACTTTTACCCAAAAGAGAAAAACAGTTTTTGAATTGCCATAGTCTGAAAGCCAGAACTTTTTTATTTGTGTACGGAGCTCAGTAGTGGCTCGTGTTTTGCGGGATGAGTTGACGTTTTTATTGGTATCATTTTTGGGGAGACAAGGCTTTTTGATTGCCATTTTTTGAAGCCAGTGTGAAGAAAATTCTGCTTTCTAGTAGTGTTTTTATTTTGAATAGCTCTCACTGTGCAGTATACATGACAAGTTAGTTTTACACTGTGGGTCGATACGATTACGGCAATACCCAATTTATATATTTTTTTTTACGTTCAAGCGCTTTAAAAAAAAAAAGGGGGTTTTTACTGGGTAAAACAATAAGTATGCATCACTATCTTCTGATAACCATAACTTTTTTTATTTTTCCATATACAGAACTGTGTAAGGTTTTTTTTGTTTTTGTGGGATGAACTGACGTTTTCATTGGCACCACTTTAGCATTTACATGTCTTTTTGATCGCTTTCTGTGATTTTTTTTTTCGGGGGCTTTTACATCGTTCACCATGTGGGTTAAATAATGTGATGATTTGTAGGGTATGTCGTTATGTGTGCAGCAATTCCAAATTTTTGTACTGTATTTATTTTTTATCTTTTTTGGGGTGATTGGCATTTGTAAAGAGGAAAAGGGCAGTTTGTTTTTATTTTATGTTTTGTGTTTGTGTTTTACTTTTTTTTGTACTTTTTCAAATTTTTTTAACTTGTCCCAATAGGGGACTTGCATCAGTGATCTTCAGATCAATGTTACATTAGAGAGCAGTACATAGCAATACTGCTCTCCATGTCAACTGTCAATCACTATGGCTGGCCATGCCCACAGTGCACAGCAAGGCAAAGACGTCACATGCAACCCGAAAGCTTTTGTTAGGTTTCCGGGCTGCTAGAAAAAACCATCAGCATCCGCAATAACATTGAGACAGTGCCAATGGAGACAGAGGGAACTTGCTCCCTCTGCCTCTCCCTTAGCTGCCTCGATTGAAATTGATTTAGGCAGCTAACAGGTAAAAGAGCATGGGGCCAGCTGTAATATATGGCTGGTCCCCTGTTGCGATCGTGAGTGTCCGGCTTGAGAGCCTGCACGATGTCCAGGATGTACCTGTGCGTCTATTTGTAAGGAAGTCACTTCCCGCTAGGATGTACAGGATGTCCAATGTCAGAAAGGGGTTAAAGCAATATGCACCAAAAATAATTATGTAAACCCTTTTAAAGAATTTTTTTTTTTTTAGGAAAAGTTCTAGACACCTTTGTGCCTTGCCCAATAAAAAGGGTGTGGGAAGGGATGTGACTTAGCTGGCAACACTATGGGCCAAACTTTTGGTGCAATTAGTGGCATTTAAAAGCCAACTGGTGTGTTTACACACATCTAAACATGTGCCAGATTTACCAATGCTATAAAAGGTGGTATATTTTAAAATGGTGAGTTGGTTTACATTTAACTAAATGTTGACTATTAATAAATCCATTTTGGGGTTAAATTTGCTTTCTTTCTTTAACATCTTCTACAATTGAAAAAAAACTATATGTTTTTATCATCTACAAAAATAGAAACAGTGCTATTAATACCCTCCCCTATATCTTTAATAAATAAAGCGGACCCCAGCATTGAATCCACTAAGTAGGAATCATTTACCACCACTGTACAATCTGATAGTTTTTAATCCATTTACACACCATTGTTTTGAACCCTATAGACTTTAATTTACATAATAGATGCTTATGAGGAACAGTGTTGAACACTTTTTCAAAGTCTAAAAACACCATATCCACATCCACCCCACTATTCAGACTTACTCATTGCTTCATAAAAACAGATCAGGTTGGTCTGACAACTTCTGTTCTTAAGTAAACTATACTGGCAATCACTTATATTATTTTCTGCCACATAGTCCTGTATATAGTGCCTTAAGAGCCAGCAGCTACTTTTCATGACTTCACTATGAATACACCCAAGACGTGGTTTATGAAGTTGAACCTGAAACAATGAGTTAATCTTAAAACCAGTTTCAATCCTAAAAAGGATAAATTAAGCCAAGAGTCATGACAACCTACTCTCCTAGAAAGCATGGAAAGGGGAAGAGTACTCACCTACCCCACCCTCTGAGCCTTGCATCGGTATGTGTAATAGCATAGTTGCATAGTTAGTACGGTTGAAAAAAGACTTATATCCATCAAGTTCAACCAAGGAGGGGGAAAATGTGGGTGATGGGAAGGAGATAAACATTTTTAAGCTTATTTTCCTCTACTGATGAAGACTTGGAATCCATAAGGAGAAAACCAATCTGCCCTAAATTAATATTTTATTTCTGTTCACAAAATTGCCATCAGACTGGATCTAGAATTTTATATGGCTCCACACGTATTAATATTCTTTAGTTCCAGGCGGCTATTCCACAGATTTACAGTTCTCCTAGTGAAGAACGCTTTTCTCCTCTGGAGATTGAATCCTTTTTTCTCCAGATGAAGGGAATGTCCCCTTGTCTTTTGAGGCAGCTTTACATTAAATAGTTTTTCCCCATACTTTTTGAAGGGACCATTTATATATTTATATAAATTAATCATGTCCCCCCCCGAACCCGTCTTTTCTAAAGACTAAAGAAGTTCAATTCTTTTAACCTCTCCTCATAACTAAGATGCTCCATTCCCCTTATTAGGCTATGTTCACATGGCTTAATTGCGGGCACGTATTTCGCCCCGCAATTACGCCGTGTGTACGGGGGTATGGCGGGAGCGGGGCATGGGGGCCGGCAGCCCGCCGGCCCATAGACATTCATTACTAGCAGCGCGTATTCGCTGCTAGTAATTGACATGTCACTTACCTCTCGCCACGGCGTATTGTCCGAGCGGGGGGGGAAAAGGCCCCTTTATCCCTAGTTTCCCATGAAACGTGGATTTAATAATTCTGGACGTTCTCGTCCCTAATTTTCAAAAGTACGGCACCGGGTTCGGGGTAAGACGAAAGTCTTACACAGGTCTTTCGTTTCCCCCTTTGGGTGTCATTTTCCCTTTTGCAGGAGGTTTTGATATGTGTAATTTTTATGAGCCACTTAATTTTTTAAAGATAAATAATTTAAAAAAAAATTTATTGTAAATTAGTTGAAATAATCTCCATATAATGAACACTATTGCAGGTATTCTCCTCATGGTGCTTGCTAATTTTTTAAAAAATTTTGGAACCATACGTAGCACAAAGCAGGTCAACAAACCCAAAAAACCCAAAACCACGTAAAATCGAGTACAATGTATCATACATGTTTCCCCCCTTTAAAACCCAATGTAAATTACTTAAAAAAAGGGGCGCAGTATTTGTTATATCCTTTCATGAGCTTCTGGATTGTAGGGGGAAGGATCTCTCCCTCCTTTTCCCTTCGCATTACCCAAAAGGAAAAGTAATTTGGGCGCTGATTAAAAAAAATGGAAAATTAAGAATATATGTTAATTTTTTAAAAACCGTTTATGACTGCTACAGTAATTTTGCATTTAAAAAGCTACTGAGTTTAGAAAATCCATTTTCATATCATCTTCTAGTTCATCCTGAGGGGGATCCTCTTTTCAGGATTCTCATTTATTGGAAAGAGTGGAGGCGTTTTTCCCTTAAATAAACTCCAAAAAAATTTGGGAAACTCGAAGAGAACCCTTGCCCTCTTTTCATCTGTGGTATGGTGGCCCCGGGGTGGAAGCACAGGCAATAATTTCAAATGGGAATAAAATTTCCCACCATGGAAGGGAAAAGGACAGTGAAACATCAAAACCAATCTCAGACGCAAAAGAAAACCCCTTTTTTTTAGAAAAACCAAGGATTCTCTTGAAGGATCGAAAAGAAGGGGGGGTTATCAGAAAAAACAAAAGGTTTGGGGATTTCAATTTATTAAAATTATCCTCTCATTGATTAACAAAATCCAAAAAAAAAAGGGGTTGTAAAAATGGTTTAAGTTCACTCCCATGCCCCAAAATTTTAAAGAATTTTGTAAAGGGTAAAAATATTAATTCTTTGCAGAAAATTGGCTTTGAAAATATCATAAAAAGAAAAAATAATGTTTAACAAAAACCCTTTTGGAAAATTTGAGGAGAAAACATTGGGTGATCTTGGGAAAAAATTTTTAGGGTTTAAGGGGGAAGGGGGACCCCATAATTCTAGATATACCTTTTTACAAAATTTTAAACCCCAAAAACAGGAATACACCTTTCCCATATCAAATATAAACTATTGGAAAACGTTTTGGAAGTATAACCTGATATTTAAAAAAAACTAGCACCAGACCCAAAAACCATCTTCTTTAAAATTTTAAAAAAGGGAAGAAGAATAGCTATTGCGAAATTTCAAATCTAACCCGGGAGATAGTAATCAAACCCAGTGGGCCCAAGGGGGCCCCCCCCCCCACCCCCCCCCCCCCACCGCACCCCCCCCCCGCCCCCCCCACCCCCTAAATTCCCCCCCCCCCTCCCCCCCCCCCCCCCCCCCCCCCACCCCCCCCCCCCCCCCCAAAAAATAAAAGTGCTAAAAGAGCGGGGGTTTAAGGGTACTTTGGGGGGTTCAGAAAAATATGAGAAGCTTCCAAAAAGTCCACCCCCCCCTGAGTATCTGGGGAAAAATTTAAAAAAGGGTTTTTGGAAACCCCCCGGTTTTCAGAAAAAATTTTTTTACTTTAGGAGGAGGGAAAAAATTTTTGCTAAATGTGAAAACCTTTCTATTGCTGCCTTTTATGAAATTTCCAAAAGTGCATAAAGAGATTGTGCCCAAAACCAGGAAGACCCCATTCCTTGGGTTGAAATAATTTAAAACAAGATCCCTGCCCTTTGTCGATCGTATCGGGTGCCCTTTTTTCCCCGGCCTTCCTTCATTCTGAAAAATTTCGAAGGTTTCTGTGTTTAGAATTAAAAGATCTAGTGGGGGAGTGGAAATACACTTCTTGCAATTTTTGACGGGAGAGACCCTAATTCAAAAAACCTCAGGGCATGATCGGGCCCTGAAGCCAATTTAAGATTTTTTTTAAAAACATGAGGTACACAAATTTTTCGGAAAAACCCAAAAATTTTTGTTTTCATTTTTTGGGGTTTTGGTTTGAACATAACTATTTTTTGTTTTATGGCACCTTTTTCACCCAAAAAAAAGGAGCAGGGAAAAGGGCACTGTCTGTCACCAAGTTTTGCTAAACTTTTTTTAGGTTGGGGGAGGATTTCAAAATTTTTTTTTTCCCCAAATTTTTAAATTTTTCAAGATCGGATTTTATTTTGGGGGGCTTTTTTTGAAGGAAAAATTTTTTTTTTTGGGGTTTGGGAGTGAAAAATTATTCATGGAATTTTTTATCCCAGAACAATGATAAGAAATTGGGAATTGAAAAATTTACGTTTTTAAATTCATAGGGGGATTTAAATTTTTGTTTTGGGGTCTTGAAAATTTTGTTTGGATGGAAAAAAAGGGAGATTTTAGGGCAAAAAATATTTCGGGGAAAAAAACGGTTTCTTTAAAGTTTGTTTCATTTTTCTAAACTTGCAACCACTTTTCAAAAAAAGGGGGTTCCCATAGGGCCAATTTTTTTGGGGGGCCCCGTAGAAAAAATGTTTCCCCCATTGAGGATTTAAATGATGAATGTAAAAGGGTTTTTTGCAGTTTTTTAGAAAAGGGGGTTTCCCCAAAAAAAAATTTTTTAGGAAGGGTTTAAAAAGGGCTTTGACCAGTGCAGAGAATTTTTTTTTCAAGTAAAAAAGAAAAAGAAAAAAAAAATTTAATTTTGTTGGTAAGGGCCTTTGGGGTGATTGAGCTAATGAATTAACTAATTAGAAGACATTGGCCCTTCTAAAAGTTCCCGTATTTCTTAAGGGGTTCCCCCAAATTTTAAAACCCCAGTGTCACTTATAGAAGGGAAAAAATCCTTTGGGGTGAATTTGTACATATCATTTTGAGGGAG
Source organism: Phyllomedusa bahiana (assembly GCA_025379985.1). NCBI lineage: Eukaryota > Metazoa > Chordata > Amphibia > Anura > Hylidae > Phyllomedusa > Phyllomedusa bahiana. The sequence continues at coordinate 25,663 of JAODAL010039682.1, forward strand.
ATGGCCCCAAAAAAACCCTGGTTTCAGTTCCCGGGGGTAGGTCAATCCCTGTGGCCAAAATGTTCATTTTGTCCTTCATTTGGGGAAAAATAAAGAAAAATTTTTTAATCCCCCCCCTTGATTAAAAGAAGATTTGGGGATAAGACCCAAATTTAACAAATTTTAAAAAACCCGAGGGGGTGATTTTTTGGGGCATGTGTACTTACCCCAAGATCTATGTGGGGAAAAAACCCTACAGGGTTTCGTCGTCCCGGAAACTCGAAACTTTGAGTACTATTTAAAAATAAGGTGATTTCCCCCCCCAGCGAGAACCCCCTTTTGGGAAAAACTAATGGCCGAAAATAGGGTGCCCAAAATTTTGGGGGATCTGGTGAAAAAAACAGGGGAAAAAAGGGCGTCTGCAAAGTTTGTTTTGTTCCGGAAGAGCAAGAAGGATATACAGACTAAAAACATTGGAAAAAATAAAGGCCTAAATGAAGGCTTTTTTATTTTCCGGCCCTTTAAATTTTTATCTTGCTGATTCCCAAAATTAAATTTAAAATTTTTGGGGAAAATGGTTTTTTGTGATTAAGTACGGTTTAAGTGGTTTTAGAACAGTTGAAAAATTATCCCTTTTCAAGCATCAAAAGTTTTTCCCCATTTTTTTTTTCTCTCCTTCCAAACTCCCTCGCGCCCTCCCCCCCCTTTCCTAAATTTTTTTTCCCCCTTTTCCCCGGGGTTTTCCCCTTTAAAGATTTTGGTAATTTATCACGTGAGGCCACGGGTTTTTTATTTTAAAAAATTAGGGGGTGAAAGTATTTTTGCTTTTGCAAAGGGGTTTTGCCCCCTGCATTGTTTTTGGCGAGCTGCGGCCCCCGGGGGGTGGATTGGGGACCTTTTTTGAAATATGTACTAAACGTTTTAATTTATTGTTTTTTTGCTTGCAGCGCTGATCAGTGCCCAAGTGGGTGCAACTTGGGTGCAGTGGCGGTTGAAGAAAACTAAAATATTTTGCATGCCCCCCATATTTTTTTCATTTCTTCCCCTTTTAACGTGGTGAATTGGGGGGTTGCCCGTGGCCCCTTTGGAGAATCTTCAATGGGAAAGTTGGGGGGTTTTAAAGGGGAAAGTAGGGGGGGCTAGCCTTTGAGCCCCAGCATTAATTTAAAAATGGAGTATGAATATTTCATGTAAAAGGGAAAAATGGGTTTTTTAAATTTTTTTTTGAAAACAATAATTTAAAAGTACCAAAAAGGAAAATGTATTTAAGGGGGCCCGGCTCTATTAAAATGGGGGATGCATATTAGATATATAGGGAAGTGCTTTAGGGGAAATATTTTGACAATATTTTATTGGGACAATTTGGAAATTTTTTAAATTTCCCAAAATTTAAAATGCATATTTGACATTGAAGGAAGGGGGTGATGGGAGTTGATAAAATTGGTAGTGTGTTGTGTTATTTGAAAATATTCTCCTTGGTTCATTTTTAGGTGAGGGCCCTGCAGGGTTTGCAAAAAATATGAGAAAGTGAGACGGGAAACCCTTCATTCCCGTCGGGGGTGGGTGTCTTTGGGGCAGTGGTTGGGCGGGCCGTAAATGTAAGATTGGGGGAAAACCCGTTATCCCCATGGTGAAAATTTTTCTGAAGTTTTTTTGGCTATTAAAAACATGGGGGCCCGCTTTAGAAAGGGCTGTTAAGAGTGGGGCCCCCTGCCCGGAGAGCGGGAAAGGGGGGGGGGGTTTTTTTTGGATTTTCCCCCTGGATTCCCCATTGGTACACCGAAATGGGTGTTTTTCCTAACACGATATAAAGGAAGTGGCTTTAACTAAATGTGATCGGCCTTAAACCCTTTTTTTAAGCCCGGTTACTGCGAAAAAATGTTGGCCCCGGGGCAATTTTTACCCTTTTAAATTGTGATTTCTCACCTCCCCCCCACCCCCGGGGCCCCCCCCCGCCCCCGCAAGGGGGGTCACAAGGGGGGATTATTTGTTTTGTTCCATGAGATTGGGGATTTACTTTTCCCAGGTTTTAGGTTGGGGGTACCCCCAATGGAGTTAGTAATTTCTTTTTGATATAAGGTCTCCGTTTAAAAGGTGGTGCTCCCCCAGACCTTTATAATAGAAAGGGGAAAATTATTCCCCCCTTTCAGAAGCAAAAAGGGTTTAAAAGATGAGGTGATAATTTTGGGTTTTTAAATAGTTTTGTAAAGAGGGTTTTAAAAGTTTTATGTAATAAAAGGTTTCGTTTTTAGTGTTTAAAAGATAAGAACTGATAAAGGGTTTTTTTTTTTCCTATGGGAAAAAAAGTAAAAAGTAAGCAGTTATACATTAGGCCCATTATTAAAAAATGGGAATTGTAAAATTGCCCATAGCAACCAATAAAAACTCGTTTCAAATTTTTTAAACCTTTCTGCAGAAAAATAAAAACTGAGCTCAAAAGGGGTTTTTGGGGAACAAAGATGCCCCCCTTTTTCCCCGCCCCCCCCCCCCCCCTTACGATGGGCTCTACCCTGGTCAATCACTGCACTGTTTGGATTTTTACAGGATTTCAAAATTCTCAACCCTCCCCCCCCAAAAAAAGCCTCCAAAAGGGGAAAAAACCCCCCCCCTACATTCCTCCCTCATTTTTGGGCCCCTCCCTTTGATGTTTTACAGATTACATTTCTCAATTTATCCGCCCCCCCCCTGCCCTTTCCAAAAATTTTTACACGTGCCCCGGGACCAAATTCTCTGGGGAAAATCTAAAGCGGGCGAACAGGCACATCACAACTCCCAAAGCTTTTGAGGACCTGAGAATAAAATTTCTCATTTTGCCCACCAAATCCCCCAATGGCTAACCCCCCTCCCCCCTCCCCGACTTTCTTAAAAACCACATTTCGTCACTCCCTACAAAATTTTGCACCCACCCCGTATATAATGTACTGTTTTTGGGGGCGGTTCATCCCAAAATTTTAAATAAACCACCCCCCCCCCTTTTATGTCCTGGCTGGGCCATTGTAAAATTTTTAAACACTTCTTACCCTTCGTCTCACCTGTACACCCTAATAGATTGTAAGCTCTTGCGAGCAGGGCCCTGACACCTCGTGTCTCATCTGTAAGTAGGTTTTCATTGTGCAATGTAAGACATTTGGTCTGTACTTACACCCTCCAAATTGTAAAGTGCTGCAGAATATGTTGGTGCTATATAAATAAAGGTTATTATTATATTATTATTAAGATGGTTTTACAATTTGACAGTTTTGATAAATGAGGCCCAAAGCTTCTCTCGCACTGGAGGACCTGTCCTATTCTGCATTACACAGACAACCTACTGATTTAAGTGGCCAATATATAATAGTTACAAAGTTAGTATAGTTGAAAAAGACATCAAGTTCAACCATGTGTGGGGAAAATATGTGGATGAAAGAAGGGGTATAGAGAGTTTTAAGCTTAGCTTCCCTTACTGATGAAGACTTGGAATCCATATGGCAAGAACCAATCTGCCCTAAATATATATTTCATTCCTGAGCCCAAAATTGTCATCAGGCTTAAGCTACTTAATCTACTCTGCAATGACTCTGCAGGTAAATTAAACACTCGCTGCCAGGTTTCTTAACAGATTACAGTGGATGGCAGGGGATCTCTGTTGGGGGACTTATTCTCAAGGAACCCTTCTAACAAGTTAGGATTGTTCAAAGTAGACTTTCTTAACCCCTTACCGACATTGGATATATGGGTACATTCTGATGATGGTAAGGGGTTCGCACCGCTATCCCGCTACATAGCCGCCGGGTGTAAGCTGCTAATTGCAGCTAGCACTCGGTGGTCACAGCGTCTAAATCACTGAGAAATGGTGCCACGCACCGTTCCTCACTGCGATCGTTGCACCCGCAGCTAAATTCTGGGGCTCAGATTGTTTAACTTGGCAGCTGAAATTCATCCATGTTTTCAATTTCCCCCGTCCAGCCCCAGACAGGAAGTGGGAAAACCGCCATATTGGTACACCCTCTACACAATGCATTAGGCTGTATAAATGATCGAGTCCCCTAGTAGTGAAGCACCCTGCAGGGACTCAAAGTTAAAGTAAAAAAAAAAATGTTTTAAAGAGTAAAAAAAATTTAAAAGTTCAAATCACCCGCCTTTTTGCCATTTTACAAATAAAAAAGATAAAATAATAATAAAGTTACACACATTTGGTATCGCCGCGCCTGAAAAAGTCAGATCTATTAGAATATAACATCATTTATCCTGTGCGCTGAACACCGTAGAAGGAAAAAAATTCCAAACGCCAAAATTGCAGTTTTTTGGTCATTTCATCCCTAAAAATTTGAATAAATTTCATCGAAAAAGTTGCATGCATCCCAAACTGCTAGCAATAAAAAGTACATTTCAGCCCGCAAAAAAAATAGATCGCAGCAGTACACTGCGCAAGTAGAGAGCCGGCTGTCAGTGATAGCTGACTCTCCACTGAAAAGACAGGGCTGGTTTATTGCTGTACCTGCCCCCACCTGATGCCCAAAGGAGCCTCTCATCCTGGCACATGTAAAGATCAGTACAGAACATGTAGTACAGCATTGTACTGTAGAGAAGCACTACTAGACCACCAATCACTGCAGGTACTTTACTAAAATAGGGGTTTTACAGGTAAAATGTTCATGACAATTGGCTGGCTCAGAATCTTTGGACAATGCATCTTGAAACCACACTCAAGATACAATGTCTAAGGAAAAAACATTGGGAAGATATTGTATCAAGAGGCCCTTATAATGTGAGGGACCACTGTATTAATCTGCAGACTGCAACTAGCAAGTCATAATTTTGAAGACAAATAAGAAAATGGTCCCATATCTTAGACATAACTATAGGGATTGCAGAGAAAGCAGTCACACTGGAGTATGATGCCTGCACATAAGCAGTTACTAGTGTTATAAATGTCATGTGATAGATGGGGGCCCATTACAGATGTTGCATCGGAACCCACAACCTTCAAGCTTTTACATACTTTATTTATAATTCCCGAAATACTCCATATTCAACTACCTGTATATGAGATACTGTCCAAGGCTCGGAAGTTGCAGATTCAAGACAACAGAGTATGAAAGCAGTAGACACATTTACCAGATTACAATTGTATGAGCAAGTGCAACAACTTTACCTGTATAAAACTGTTAGAAGTGCTGTGATTGCCAGTCCAAGACTATGCATTTTTAGGACTGAAACGGAAGCAGAAGCAGCAGTATTCCCTGCAGTGACAAAAGGAAAGTGTCAGCATGTAGACATCAAGATTCCTAAGAAACACTTCAGATAAAACAGATGCACTATGTTATGTATTGTGCAGGGAGCAGAGCTCATATCATGCATTGCCCCCTCAGACCTTGTATTAGACAAAAAACAGTTTTGCCAGAATATATCTTTACATTCTGTACAATACTCTAATATGTATCAAATCACTCTAAATCTGAAATTAGAAATTTAGCAAATAGGGCTTTATTCATAGTTTTGATAGTGATGACCTTGTAGCTATCGAAGCAATACATGGCTAGTTAAATGTCACAAATAATTGTTTTCCTTCCACAAACCATGCCACTGAAAGTAAAACAGAAGTATGGATTCTGTTTAAGGGTCCATCTACACAGCAATCTTAAAAGCAGTGAAAAACTAACTGTAAACCATCTCCATAGACCTCAATAGCAAATGTAGTCTACACAGCTCGGATTTTCTGATGGTTGGATATCAAAACCGCCGTTTTAAAAAAAACATGGAACATGCACATTAATCTCGGAAGGTGATGGATTATCGTACGATTCAATGCAATGGGATGGCAAAAATCTGAAAACTGGCCACAAATACCTTGCAAAAAAAGGTGCAAAAAACGAACACTGAATGTTAAATACTGGTCGGATTCCAATTCAGAATCCGACCAGTATCTGTACATTGGACGCTGCCTTAGGAGTAACCAAGTTTGAAGTAAAAATAAATTGGTTTTGATAAATTAAGAATGGAATCAATGGCCAATAAATGATAAACAATAGATGTAGGGAACACTGTCCCAGGAACACACAACCTATGTTGATGGCAATCCCTAACCAACAGTCAAAGAGCTTTTATGTACCTTGGCTATCTAGTTATATTATAGGGGTTGTCTCATTGTGCTGTTTTTGCAGAGCCACAGACAGCTTTGGACTCACACTTCCTGGCAAGGCTGTGGGTGGATCTACAGCGGTGATTGGCATATCAGCTCTGGTTGGTCCTGACAGTGACATGAGTGCATGAGGTTTGTAAACTATAATGCACAAGACTACAGAGCTCTAAATGGTTAAACCTTGTCAGAAAGTATATAAACCGGCTCCTATCTTTCAGGTAAGGAACACAGCAGGCCATGGGTCATCATCCAGACCACTGCTTCAGCCTGTAGAAGCAGAGAGAGGTAGCCAGTAACTAGGGAAGCTTGTGTGTAAAAGCAGGAGATAGAATCTGCTCCTAAATCTGTAGAGAAGCAGAATCAGCAGAGCAAGGTATTTGGAAATGCTTTTCAGTTGCCTTTGCCAACATGTTCGGAGCTATTAAATAAAACGGGAACCCCTTTTACAGTTTTTCTCATCCTTGCATTGCATGCCTGTCTTCTGGAGGAGATTTCATCTCCTGCATACCATTTTGGTATGTTATAATAACTTTTGCTTGCGTTGTTGACCATAGCAACCATATCACTGTTTTGCCCATGTGATCTGATTCCTTACTTGTTAAGATTCTCGAGAGAAAATTAATCACTAGACTAAAGGGGTTGTCAAATTATTTTATTATTAATTATTATTAATTCAATAGGTTGCTGCTGCCACTTTGAAATTAAAAAAAACCTTATACTCACCTCCTCTCACTTGGGATCTAGCACTGTGCTGTCGTTACTCCCGCTAGTCTGTTTTTTCCTGTTTTTCTTTTGAACAAAACATCACCACTTCAGTCGCTGATTGGCTGCGGTGGTCATGGCCATTGGCTAACGTCACCGTTCTGAAATAAGTGCTCTGAGCGGTGATGTCAGCCAATGGCATGTAGAAAAAAGGAAAAAAGATGGGCACCACAATATATCAAAACAGGGTTCTGCCCATGTACTAAAAAGACTAGACCAAAAAGAAAGCAAAAGCAAGTACATATAAAGCCAATGACATGTGATCACTGCAGCAGATCAGCTGCTGGAGCATTGAAGTGCCGTCTTGTTGGAGAAAAGACCAGAAGAAAAGAAAAGAATGAGGAAGGTGCAGCCTTGTATCCCAGGCGTGAAAAGAGATAAGTATAACTTTGCTTTATTTTAGAATGGCAGTAGTATCCATGTAAAAATAAAACAAGTAGCGGAGAAACCCCTTTACATTGTGCTGTTCAGTTGGTTCTATCTCTGTGCGTCACAGGCTTCAGACCATTATAGTTCCAGACAGTTTCCCCAAGGAAATAATGTTGTTGCCTTCAGTGAGCTATGTCAGACCTAAGCACTCAAGCATTGCCTAATAAGAGTAAACTAATGTCAGTCAAACGACAGTCTTTCCTGATATGAAATAGAGTGGCTGTTGCATGAATCTTTGTCTCAAACACAGATATTGGAATAGTAACATGAAGGTTCGTATAATCATGTGGCACCAATCATAGGACAGAGAATATGATACAACAGCTTAAAGAGGTTTCGCCATGAAGTAAAATCGATGTGGAAATTTTGTAAATTAAATAATAAACATTTACACCATTCATCATTATTAAAAATTCTGCACCGTTTTTGTTTTAGCTGCTCCTTTAGTGATCTAATGTTTACAGCTTGTCTCCAGGGGATATGACCAGGGCTGAGTGCTCCTCAGTCCTGGTCGCACATGCTCAGACATCACCTCTCCTCTCAGGCAGCTACTGAGTGTTCAACCCCAGGTGCTGTCACTCTACTCCTGTCCTCTGTACTCCTAAGTAATTAGTCATACAATGCAAATAAATTAAAAAAGAAACCTCAAATCAGGTATGTGCATTGATAAAGAGAAAAATATCCACAGGTTTGGTTCCTGCAGGGATTTGAACCAAGCCCGGAGGCAAAAGTTTTACCTCTGAGCTACAATGTAGCTACTTACAGTTCTACATGTAAACAGGCCTTTCTTTGACTAAAGAGTGAAAAGGCCTGGTGATGTCATCCTGCTGGGTCACATGATATGCAATTCAAACAAATCACACACGCCCCCTTCTAAGCACACAGAGCTGAAGAGTTGGATGCAGGAGAAATGAGATCGTAGCAGAAGCCTTTTAAGCTAAAAGCAAATGCGGGTCCATTTTGCCACTAAAAATGTTGATAACCAAAAACAAGGAAACAACAGCAAACAATTCAGCTGCATTCAGTCCTCTGAGATAAGAAATATAATTATCCTAATAAGTGATCCCAAATATACTACACCTCTAATTTATTGGATATCCAGTTCTACTCAAGGCAATTAGTGATCGGTAATAAATATTTCAGATCTGCAGCTTTATAATATTTTTTGTATACTTACTTATACTTAAGTGTTTTTATAATTTACCATATAAACAGCTAAAACAAATATCCATGGCTGAAAGATGTGAGATTTACATAGTATTAGAATCTCTTCTGCATATATTGTGTTTAAAAATGCAATGTGCCTTTCATTGTAAGTAATTATTGTTAAATCACATTCCCAAATAAGAGCATTTCATGCGCCCTGGGCCTTTCAGTACGGCTCGGTGAGCTGGCAGTATCTTAACATACAGTATCACTTGGATGTAAATAAGCAAAACTATTCACATTTACTTAATTTCACACCTGACAGATCATGGAGGCTGATTCAAAAGAGCTCTAGAGTGGAGACACGGAGGAAATCAGTGTGAGAGATATACTAGCTGTGAGTATACTCTGCAGTATATATTTCAGCTGGAGTGGATACATGGGATCAGGCTACCTAAATATCAAGAATTCCAGATCTACAGCCATCATGTCCCCAGCAGGAGCTATTCTATGTGATCCTCCTCTCAAATCCAGAAAAGCAAATGTGGCTCTAACTATTAAAATCACAATCCACTTTATGTACATATACAGGTGCAGGGATTGCAATATACAACTCGTGGCCTCTCCACATCATACTGACGCTCTGTCAAAGCTTCACATTTGCTTTTAGGAGGTTTATATGTAACTCTTTATGCTGAGTAGCATCACTGATGGAAAGTTGTGCAAAGACCTTTTCGGGGCTCATTGACAAAGTAGTGCTGTCCCAGTTTCTACTCCACAGTGTCTATTCCATGTGGTCATTAGTAATTCTAATGTTATAAAAAGACCACACAACACAACTAATGAAGTCCAGCACAAGACCAAGTGCTAAATACTTAAAGGGGTTGTCTCACTACAAGGATTGCTTTTTATGTTAAAGATTATGTAAAAACAAGTCGCTTTGCATTATGTGTCCATTAACAGTGTCCTACCTATTCCTAGATATCCCCTCTTGTATGGGCTGCATCAGGTCGCTATAGCTACAGACCTGTTCGATCTCTCATGATAGGCTGCCAGTGCTGGTCATTATAGCTACAGACTTGGTGTCCTCAGCAGCTCCTCACTGCAGGCCAGTAGAAACCGCCCCTGAATTCAAAAATGGAACCAAGAAAACAGGACTGAGATAAGATGAATCAATGTAGTGAGACAACCCCTTTAATAACCAAAACCTTTGGCCTTTGGCATGGCTTTTGTGTGCAATAAACACAGCAGAGTTGATGATGCAATAAAAGGTAGTCATTCATGGATTCTGTATGGTGGGCATTCAGAATGATTTCTTCAGGGGGTTCAAGGTACCCCATGCCCACATTTTGTCAAATAATATCTTTATATAGTATTCTTTTAACATATTTATGATTACATGATTGAATTCCAACATTAAAGATGAAATTTGCTTAACTAAGGCTTAATGGTATGACAGTGGATGAGGGGCATGGCTTAACAAGGATACATAGCTGAGTTTGGCAGTATCAGGGTGTGGTTAAGTGATATCAGGGTTAGCTTTCTCTCCAAGAGATGTTACTATATTACAGCCTGCCTATAACGTGTTGATCAAGAGTAAGGGTATGTTCACACGGCTTATTTTGGCGTGCATTTCGCCACATATTTCGCCGCATATTGCATGTTATACATGGCGAAATGCGCGCCGCAATTACGGTAATCCATACCTCTCATAAAGAGCTATGGATTACGCATCGTCCCCCTGCGCTAACTATCTGATTGTATTGCATGTGCAGGGGGAGAATTGACTTGTCAATTGTTCGGGCCCCCCCGCCCCCCTGCGCTTTGGAAATATGTGCTGGTCAAAGCACCCGCGTATTGTGGCATGTACTATACGTGCCGCAATACACCATGTGAACATACCCTAAGGCTACAGCCACACACCCTTGATAAAATACCAGTTGGATTATCCGTCGTGGTTTTTTGAACATAAAGGGGGACAGTTTTCTGGCCGTGGTTTGTGGATTCAGCCATCACCCTTCATTGAACAATTCATGTTCTGCCCGGAAACTGGGTGGAAGAATAAACATGTTCTTATATTTTTAAATGGTCGGATTCGCCGTCAGACGATCCGTGCTGTGTAGATTACAGCTGTGATTTTCTATTGACGTCTACAGTGATGGTTGACAGTCGGTTTACAGATGGTTTTCAAATCCGAAAACTGTCTGAAAATCTGACTGAAAACCAGTGTTGTGTGGACTAAGGCTGCGTCCCCACGGCAAGGGACAAATACCTCTGCGGGAGGACGGCTTTTCTCCCCCATCACATTCACTTGCACATATTCCGTCCAAAAACCAGACGGAAGAATGTACTTGTAGAATGTTTTGCGGGTGGAAAACCCGTGCAGTGGGGACTGCTGCACGGGTTTTCCATAGGAGCCCCTTGTGCTCATTTTCGGCTGGTTTTTCAGGCGGTCTGCAAAACCACAAACCGCCTGAAAAAACGTCCGAAAACCCGTGCCGTGGGGACATGCCTTAACCCTTGAGTTTCTCTTTAAAAGAAACATATTGGTTACAGCAGTAGATTGTTTTACTGTTTCTCCCTTTATACCACAATGGCACAAAATGTTTGATGGGAACAAATTTCAGAAGCTTGGTGACTACAGGTCACTCTTTGTGGCAGTAAAATACCTAAATGTTCCAGAACAAAGCTCATGTATAACTTTATTTCTCTATCTCAAGCTACTGTTGACTTCTCATGAGCTTCCGGACAGTGACCACCTCACACTGTTTCCCAAAACATTACAAGTTATCAAGTAATCAATTAACAAAATCACAATTCAACTCCATAACACAACTTACAGCACAAACCAAAACAAGGATCATTACTGTCAACATTTGAAGTTCTAGTAAAAGCCCTTGTCCTCCCAACTCTCATTATTATGATCCGTTTAGTCTCCCAAACCACAGGTCTGTACCATTACAGCCAGGGCCGTCTTAACAACATTATGGGCCCCTGGGCAGAGCTGTTCACTGGGCCCCCCAACCACCATTTATCAATACTATCTAACAATACGACTGTTTCTGTTGCGCATAGTGACCAATCAGAGATTAGCTTTCAATTTCTCAGGGCAGTAAGGAAATGAAAGCTGAGCTCTGATTGGTTACTATGGCAACAAAAAAAACTATAAGAAAGTCTTGATAAATGAGGCCCATTATGTTTAATCAATGAGCATTTGTATGAGGAAACTGTATTCTGCGGGAGAAGTTGTATTTTTGCTGGGAGTAGTTTAAGTTTACATGTAAACTACTGCATAATTCTTTTAAAAAAAAATTTCAGCATGAACAGAAATAAAGTGAATTTGTTTTTCAAAATAATTTTTTACACCATTCACATTTTACACTAAATGTTAAATTAATTCTAAAGGTTATTCCGGTCATGTGGAGTTGAATATTTGTATTTTTTTTATGCAAAGTAGGCACAATTTTTTAACTACTTTTTTTTACACTTATGTTTTTTTCTTTTTTAATCTCTGAATGGGAGGACCGGGAAGCCTCTGATTCTCGCCATTTAACCCTTTGATTTTTGAGGTCCCTGACTGCAGCATAAAAAGAAGGAATTCCCGGGCCCCCGGTTTCCGGGGCTCCCAGTGCATGAAAGC